>JASSUY010020611.1:0-14906 GCA_032466535.1 Forpus xanthops
ACTATAAACACTGGTGTTATCAGCGCTGTTCCCAAGCCGAAAATCAAAAACACAGTGCTGCACCAGCTACTACGAAAAAGAAAAAATGACTGCTGCTGCTGAACCCATGACACTGGCCTAAGCCAAAACCATGCCAGAGACCTTGCTACCAATTTAGCAAGATGCATGGGCCTGTGCTCAGACACTATTAGTTTAACCATTCTAGATATAGCTGAAGAATACAGTTCCTCCTCCAGGAAAACCACAGCCCAAGGACTACCAGATAGGCAGAGGAGTAAAAACATCTGGGTTTAGCAATTAGTTGTATGTACAAGTTACTGTGATTTTCCATTAGTGGATAAAGGAGATGTGAGGTAAAGCATCTTCTAAAAGGCAAAGCGCTTTTCAGGTGACCTTAGAGCCATTAGTTTTGGATATACTTACACATATGGAAGGTGTCTCAGAGGCAACCTTGGGTAGCTGGCAGAGAAGCTTGTTGCCTTGGCAGAACAAATAAGCTGCAGATAAAAGAAGCAGATAACAGCAGTCTTGACAAGAAAACATAAAAGAGGAAAAGATTGAATGAGGCCTGTCTTGAAGGTCTCTAGTCTGTAAATGACTGATAAGGGAGAATAATTAAACAGGAAAAGGTAAAGAGATGGGAACCATAAAATAATCAAACTTGCCATTGAGCAATAACCAAAAGAATTAATGTCTGTCTTTTACCCCAAAACAAGGATTTTAGTCTTCTGCTCTCATTAAGTGAACTCCTATCTCCACCTTATTTTATTTTTATATATTACACTTGAATAATATGAATAAAGCAGAT
This sequence comes from Forpus xanthops, assembly GCA_032466535.1. Lineage (NCBI taxonomy): Eukaryota > Metazoa > Chordata > Aves > Psittaciformes > Psittacidae > Forpus > Forpus xanthops. The sequence continues at coordinate 809 of JASSUY010020611.1, forward strand.
GGTGAATATAGCAGATGTAGCTTCCATATGAAGTCTAAGAAGCCTCTCACAGCTGCACAGAACAAATAATAATGCACAGGATACCTTTAGAGGAGTATAACCCTAAAAGGGTTTAATTTGTAGGAAGAAATAGAAATCTGAAATTGATGTATACCTGCATCCCCCACGTGCTATATTCCAGGACCAGTGGGCAGCCAGGCCACAGCAGGTCTTCGCAGAGAATCTGTGAATTCAACAGCAGTGGGACCCATCCTATAGCTAAATGGAAAGGGAAGGTGTAGCTGTTGTTTTCTGTAAGCCATTTTATGGATCCCTGGTCCCTGCAGTGGGTCTTTGTTGTGCTAGGCATGCTGCCACCATGTCAGTCTGCCCACATCCCCACACAGAAAAGATCTGCAATATTTGACCCTCTGGAATCTTTCTCTGTCTCCCTCTTGCCACTGGCATAAGTACTGGCTGAACTTTATGAAAGGTGTTGGGAAATAAATCCCAGTGCCTACTCTCAACTGCGTCTAGTGGGGCACTTTCAACACCATTTGGAAGATCTTCAGGCATGACTTATTTTTGTGCTCTGGGTATTTTTAAGATGAGGCCAGAGGAATTCCTAAATATCTCAGTGGTGAGAGTGGAGGAGGACACATGCTGTTGCTGTTTCTTATAGCTCTGAGGGTTTTGGAAAGTCCCTGTGTGGAGTTTTCTGCTTTAAAGAGACTTCTCTAAATGTAGAAAGCCTGAGTCCATAAGTAATCTTTGTTGTCAAATGGGTTAAAATGAGGGAAAAAGATTTGTTTGTGACATGTAGAACCTACCCTGTCCAGTGTTGTGCTGCTGATTGCGCAACAATGAGAATCTCTGTACTTCAATGTGTGGTGCACACATGCTAGCAAGGCTACAAGGAGTTTGCGTGTGTTATTTGCAACCACACACTGGGAGTGAACAGCTGGATGGGGGGATAGAAAATGGTTGGCTTTCCCACTTGAAGTATGGTGGTACCTGTAACTAAACTGAAATGGAAATAAGCGCAATGTAGCTTGGAAATAGTAGAGCGGGTTTTTGGTTAGACCTGCTGAGAAGTGTCTGCTCCAGCCTGGAATTGTGGCTGCTTCTCTTCCCTAGTCATGTGTACCATAGGTCATCTGCCCTTGATTTCTGCTGACTGTAACAGGGAGCCTGGGGAAGCTGCTCTTCACCTCTTCCCAGATCTCTGGTGTCTCTGGTGTTTCTGTGTGTCTTGCCATCCGTAGAAATGGACACACAGGCTTACGAGTGCTGGATGTCTTCCGACTGCCTGCTCCCAGGGAGATTATGCTTGGAGCAATTGCATAAGGGAGGGCTACGAGACTGAATAGTTTGGATAGTTTCCAAGTCTGAGTAGTCTCAAGCTAGTAAGCAAAATGAATATAACCCACAAGGCACCTTCTTGGTTTGATTCTTCATGAGGAGCAAGGAAAGGAGCTGAATTAGGGCTTTGTGCTGCAGGAGCAGGGTATTTAAATGGTGTTTCTCCTCTCAGTAGGCTTGCAGGGGGTTAAGTTTCCTTGGAGAAAAAGCAGAAGAATAAAGGAAGACAGACTGCTGGGTAAAGAGATAAATGGTGGTGGCTACAGCCTAATTACTGTGTCTGCATCTCTAATTAACGTTTTTCCTTTTTTTTCTGGAATCCTTTTTGAGTAATCACTGCTATTATTTGTAAACAATAATTTTATAAGGTGTGAAATTCCTATACTGCTGTGTTTATAATGATTCATGACCTTACGCCCCAGGGGGAGGGTGTAGTCAGCTTGGCATAAGCAGTACTGTGCCAGATGCAGGGTGGTTCATATTCAGAAATGTTATTTACAGAGATACAAGGCAGTGGGGGGAGGACAGGAATCAGAGGATCATGGTCCCAGATATCCTGGAATGTGCAGGATCAGATATCTGCATTGGAGCACTTACACCCTTAATTTGTGTTTCCCCAGATGCCTGACTCTTAGAGATCATTTCTCTTCGCAATGAACATATGCCTACATATAGCTATTTCCATTCCAGCCCTTGTTTATGTCACTAACAGACCTCATCACATTTGACAGTGTTATTTTTACATAATGACTAAATCAGTGGAGGACTGTGGAGTATGCAGTATACAAACTTTGAAATCAGCTTGAATGTGTGCGTCAACATGGTTTAAAAAATTGCAGAGGGCCTTAGAGTGATGATGCATAGGTGCCACAGAGTGTAGCCGGTTGTGGTTCTGCTATTAGTTAGCCGTTCAAAATCATCAAATCACAGAGTCAGGTTGGAAAAGACTCTTAAGATTGAGTCCAGCCATAACCTGACATTACCAAGTCCACCACTAAACTGTGTCTCTAATCACCACATCTGCACATCTTTTAAATACCTCCAGGGATGGTGAGTCAACCACTGAGTTGCAAACAAAGATTTATTAGGGAACATATCAGTGAAATTTAAAAAAAATACTAAAGACAGAATGTCAAATAATTACAAAATGGCTTGACGAATGATCCATAAACACTGGAAAGGGTTATGTATATATCATCTGAGAATTTTCTGGGGTTCAAGAAGCTGGGTTTTAAATCCCTTATTTAAACATGCCTATTAAATGCAAAATTGCATTTAATTGGTGTGGCACCAGTCAGCTCTGCCCAGGACATGCGAATTTGCTTCCAGGGCAGAGCATTGTGGTGGCAGAGAATAGTTATGACATGCCAAGCTAGGAAAAATAAGCAGGTATTTCTTTGTTTAGAGGGTGTCTGTTGTCTTCCCAACATCAGTGTTTCTCCGAGCACATCTGCTGCTCCGTTACCTCCTGCATTCTGTTGTTGCTCCAATTATATAAAACCTAGATGGAGAGAACTGAAAATTAGATATGAAGAAGTTATGACAACACATATAAGGCGGGTTCCATGGCAGAGGAAAAAGTTGGAGATGGTTCCAGTGTTAAGAAAGAAGGAAGTATCAAGCTGAGTCAACTTCTAAAGTGCAAGGAAAAATTATGGAGAGTTTATTTAAGGAAGAGACAGGAGAAAAAAAGAAAAAGGGGGATTTAAACGAAACAGTAAAGGGAAAAAGTTAATTTAAGTGAGGCTTAGGAAGGGTAAAGAAAATATATTCAACAGAAGTTTTTTATCTGTGTATAGCAAATAAGTGTTTTCCGGTCATCCTACTAACTGGGAGGAATACAGACAAGAGACTAAACTAAGGAACTTGTATTGATCTGTATCAGCATGACTGCAGCTCTTTACAAACTCTACTTTCTTTACAAAGATGGGATGAACAAAAAAGTGCAATCATGAGAGGTGTGGGAAAATTAATAAATCCTTCAAGCAACTGCTGTCCATGGCAGTAGGTGGATCTCTGTTCATACCAATGTGTATATTTCACATATGGGACTGTGGCCTTCACTCTCTCAGTGTTTTCTGAGGCTTTTAAGCCAGAGCCCACTAAGGCTTATGGTTGTTGCTCCACTTGATTTGAGGTGAACATGGTTTGCTGGTTTTTTTTTTAAAGTCTGTAGCCTGCTTAGTGAAGCAGACTTGAAAAATGAAAAACAATATAAATCCACACTAAGAGACCATCAGAGAGAAAAGCTGATGAGCCTTACTTTTTTAGCCTGATGATACTGCAGAACCGGAAGATTCAATTCTTTAACCCTGGCCAAAGTCTCTAGCTTTTTTTTTTGTGAATGCTGGAGCAATCACAATAGCAAGAGATTTCCAGGGTGTTGAGGGTATTTTGTATGTATGTGTGAAATCCAGAATTTGATGAGCAGGTTATTACAGTTCTCTAATTTGCTTTAATGTTTGAAGAGTGCCTACTGTCAAGAATACGGAGGGACTTTAGTGACTAAATTTCTTTCTCTGCCAAGCACAATGAGAACTCCAAGAAGAAAAAAAGTATGCACACAGCACATGAGTAAAAATAAGATCACTGAAGATTTTCATGCCTTGTTTCTCAGCTGACCAGCTGTGAGACGTCAAATTAGACTTGGATTTTTAGCTGTATTTCAAAATTCATTCTTGATAATAAATCTTGTTTCAGATGTTTTGGCATGCAAAACCACTGCTGAAAATTTAGGATACAATATACTGCTGAAAAGGAAATTCTGAATGTTTGATTTTGGGCTCTTTTTTTTTTTTCCCTCCATGTCCTGCTAAAGATTTATATGTTAAAAATCAGTCATCACTTGTTGGCAAGGTAGGCCAGTACTTTAAATTGTTCAAACTTTGTTTTTTTCAGTAGACCTGTGTCATGGTTTGGTTGTGCAAACACTCGCTTAGGTCATATTGTGTGCTTCATAGGTCATTGTTTTATTTGTCTTCCTATTTCTTGTAGTGAGACTGAGTTTTGGTGAGTTAGGTACACAATTCATAGTTTAATAAAGAGAAGCACTTAGTGAAAAAGCACAAAAGAAATCCAAACTTGCACATACCTACAATACAGTGCTTTTCTTTAAAACTTCTGGAATAGCCATTTTGTTAAACAAGTAATTTTGTGGCAGCAGAACTAATGAAGCCTGGTTTCCTATGGTTTTTTGTCTCATGGGTGATTGACTTTCACTATCTAAGAGGATGTGAGCCCCAGGCAAAGCTTTTCCCATCACTGGGGTGTTTATATAAGGGCTTTCTCCCATGAGGCTTCTCTCCTATCTTGAACTCACAACTGCAAGTTTTCTCAGAGCCAGGACTCTGATAGCATCTCTACCCATCTGTCTATTTTCAGGAAAAAAAAAGAGGAATTCAACTATCTTTCACAATTCTACCAGTGTTAGAAGCGGGTTGGAAATATCATTAAGAAATTGTTGGAATGAATACACAAAATGAATGATCATACAGGCTCCAATTTCGTAGGAAAATTCTGAAAATAACTTGGGGATTTCAGGAGGCAGTGCTGCAGTACCGGAGATGTTTTGTGTGCTTCAAAACCCAGATTCAAACTTTTTTTTCCCATAAGAGAAGGCAGATTTGATGGTTTATTTCCTGATTTTCAATGTTATGAGCACAACAGCAGATGTGTAATGTTTCTACAATGGTGGGTTTGTCTTTTTCTTTTGGTGAGTCCATACAACTACCGCCATCAGCTGTTGATTAACTATGCTCTTTAATCCAGACTTCATAGTTTTGGAACACTTTGGAACAGAAGCTTTCCATTTCAGTGCTGCTATAAAAGCCTGCACTAGTAAATGTTAAGCCTAATTTTTTTAGTTTTCACACTTGCCCATGCATTCATAATTGTGTAGATATTTATCCAGTCAAATACAAAGTATCCACTACTATTTTTGTAAGAATGCTGTTCTTCACTGCAGTCTACTGAAAAAAACTTTCAGCACTTCATGTATATATTTGGATAGTAAAAGCAAAGTCATAAGGAGATAGTCCTAGTGCAGCCAGGATATAGCAATGCCTATATTAAAGTCAGTGAAGTAAAACTTTAGTGTGTACCCTTTGATGCTCTGCCTCAGTGATGCAATACAAACGTACATTTTAATGGTGCTTTTATAGTACTTGAACTCCTGGCTACATTGAAATGCAGTTTTTCATCCTTGATGTTTTAGAACATGTTGAGAACATAATATCAATGTTTATCCCAGAGAGACCTTCCTCTAACTTTTCTTTTGCCCAGTCACAGCAATCACTGCCTTGTTTGGGTGCTGGGGAGCTCTTGTGAATTAGTCATCATCAGTGACATAAAAGTGGAGTTTCAGTTAGTTGTCTATATTTTAATTAAATGAGAAATTCCAGATTCTCACTGGACAAGTTCTTAGGTTTGGACCATACATCAAGAAACAGAACTAGAGTTAGAAGCTATGACTTTTAAGTTGTGGCAAAATCTATTCAGACACATGCTGCAGCCCTCATAAGAGGAGGAGACATGTCTTATGCTAACAGTGAACAGTAGAGATTGTAACCTTTACAAATAGCCATTATTTAACCCGTGTGTCTAAAGAATGCAAAGAGTTGGAGATTTACACTTTCTGACATTCAGACAGCTTGCACCAGTGTGCTAGCAAGGAGAAATTTTAGTCCCTGCCTGGACTAGAGAGGAAGCATGCCTCTATGGCTGAGTCAATCTTCACATGATCTTCTCTCTCACTTAATGGAAAAATGCAGAATGAGATTCTACTATTTTCTATAGCATTCAATTGTGATGGTGGCTGCGCTGTCAAGCTGCCATGAGAGAATTATTCTTTCCTTCTGTGTGGACACCTCTTATTTCTTTAGATTCCATCTGATCTAATGTTTCACTAGATGAGGCTCTGATGCTTAATCATAACCTCAGCAAGCTTATTGTGTCCATGTGTATCACAGTAGGAACCTGGGGAGGACATACCAAATTTTGAACTTCCGTCCTCAATTGTGCTGTCTTATTCAAGTGGTGGAAAAATACTTGTGCTGCTCTTCTTACCTCAGGCGCCTAGAATCATAGCTTTTCAGCAGCAAAAGGATGAACATATCTGATATTTGTCTTGGTTCTCTCACAGGCTTCCTCAGACAAGAAAGAGAGGCAAATAGCAGCATAATAGCTTTATATAGTCTCCTACAAAAAGGGAGAAACAGCAAGAAACCACAATGGGGAAAGAAAGGAAGCTACAGATAGAGAAATTCAGTTCTGAAAGACTTTGAAATTATCCCTTTTTTATTATGGCCTTCAAATCTCAGTGTTGTCCATTACATAGCATACTCACAGCATAGGAACTGAGATGTGAACTCCAAACAAACAGTAGAGAAGGGAGAGATATGCTTACATCTGTTTTAAAGGAAAGCAATGTAAACATTCACTGAAATCTTCCTGTTGAATTTCCTTAACTGTGTTGCAGAGTAAGCCTGTGTAAGGAATGCTGCCCAATAGTAGCTTCATTTTAAAATCCCATCTTCCTAAAGCTGTGTACTATTGTTTTGTACTGGTGAATCATCTTCTGTGTGTACTCGAAGTTTTTTAATTTTTTTCTCCCCACTAGCAACCCTCACTGTGGGCCAAGGGAGATCAAGATGAGGTTTTCATTTCATTCAGAGCCCTGGAATGCAGCCCACTGGAACTTGTATCTTTTGAAGTTCTAATAATTAACATGCCTGCATTCCTTAAACTGCAGCGCTCACCAAAACGTGCTTCCTGCAGAGCTGAATGAGGGTGAGGACATTGTCTGACCAGCTGGAAGAAAAGGATGGTGACCTTTCCTGGAAGGATTCCTGCTGTCTTTGGGCTGGTCAGAGGAGAGGACTCACCTGAGCTGGGGGTGGCCAGAAGCCTTTGCATGTACAGGATGTATGTAGAATGTGGCTCCCTCTTTAGTCCTCTTTTTTAACTTAGATAAGAAGCAGGCTCTTTCCCACCCCAGGGCTCTGCTTGCTGTAGATATACTCTTGTTCCATGTTAATCCGAATTTGGAAATAGATATAAAAAACTTCTGTTGACCTATATATATATTTTTTTACGTATATTTTTTAATGTACATATATATTAAAAAAAAAAAGCTGTGATTTCTAACCTGTGGGAGGATACAACTTCTTTTCCCAGACTGCTTCCTCCCTTATGTGAAAGGAGGCCATATGAGGCCCTATGAGTGGCTGGGAAACTGTCTTCTGAATCTGCTCCTAGCAGAAGCAGAAATTACTTAGAAATGGCAAGTACCAATATGTAAGTTTCACATACAAAATGGGCTGAAGGTGTCCCCAGGATCCTCCTCTGAAGTGCCAATGGGTCCATTTGGCCTGTCAGTACAGTCTTCCTGACCTTTATTCACATGTGGTACCTCAGGGTCTGTAGTGTGACCTTGACATACTGTTTATCTGATGTAGAGTTTTCTCAAGCTATGATCTCAGGAAGGTTATGAAGCCCACTCCGTGTCTCAAAGAAGGTTCAGTTAAACCAACATAACTTCTCATGAAGATTTGTCTGAATTGTTCTTAAATACAGAATATATAATACATTATATGTAATGACCTCTCCAGAAAAACTAGCCAGTCTTCTATTTTCTTCATTGATAAAATACTCTGTCCCCAGTTTTCTCATAATGTAAATCAAGCATATTACTCCTCATTCTGTCCACACTGGACCTGGAAAACAGTTTGTTCCTTTCCTTTTCTTTTGCAGCCTTATACGCTGAAGATTGTTATCAAGTCTCCTCTCAATCCTTTTCTCTAAACAAATACAGTTTATTCAGTCTTTCCATCTACGTCAGGTTTTCTGGACCTTAGATTAGTTTCCATTGCTCTTCTTAGGCCTATCTCCATTTGGCTCTATCCATGAAGTGCACAATCCAAATGGGGCAGAATACTTGGGCTGAGCTCTTTCCCGTGCTGAGAAGAGGAAAGCATCTAGCCTTTCTATATATTTCACAGCCCTACCAGCATTTGCTATTGCAGCACTTAACCCAACAACTATTCCTCAGTTTAAGGGTACAGCAGAAATCTCTAGCCTGTGGCCAAATCAAAGGAGGGGCTCAAACATCATGTTTCTGTACATCCATGGCTCGGGGTGGACTGGTGGTTATATCCACAGAGGGCTCTTATTTAGCTTCCCTTCTTTCCTCTCTGCTCAGAAAGGGTGACAATATGTGGCTTGCCAAGGCAGAGTGCCAACAGCTAAAATTTCCTATACAGCTGTAGAAGTAAAGAACTATTGAGTGTGCCTGGTCCCCACCACACCCTGTCTCTGGCTCTGCTTTGCCCCTTCTAGCTGAAGTACCCTGCTCTGCTGTCTGCCTGTACAGGGAGACATGTAGGGTCATGGAGTACAATCCCTGCCTTTCTCATGCCCACTTCTCTTAGTTTTCTGCATGTTTTGCCTGTGTGCCTGGGGCCCACTTCCCTTGGTATGCTGTGCTTTTTTCTAATATTTTAGGGAGATAAAAGCTTCTAGGTTGGCTGCTTTTATTTCACTCTCAGATAATAGCAAAGCTGACCCGTATGTTCAGAAAGACTAGATGACACACTAGATGACACAAAGCTTAAGTCCTGCTTTTTTGCCCTCCATTTTTTGTTTAACAGAAACCTGATGCTTTACTTCAGTCATGTCCCTGGCAGAAGAAGGGAACAGGCAGTCCTGAAAGCTACTTTAAAAGCACCTCATAGTTGTATTGTGACCACATCTGAATGCAGGAGCTCAGTCCTTTGAGATGCTGAGAGCACTCAGCTGCCTGGAGGTCAGCAGAAGTTAAAGTCACGAAGCGTTTCCTAGGACACTTCTACCACCCCAGTACGACAAGAACCAGATAAAATCAGTAAATGACTGACCTGATTGTCTGCATTGAAGCCAGTTGTATGAAACCAACTGAGAGTGTAGAAAAAACTAAGAATTTAATCTGAAGAGTGGGGGAAGGGGGTAGTTTCATTGCACTAGGTTGTGAGTTTGGGAGAGTGAATACAGCAGAAGTGATTTTTTTCTGTTGCTGATAGTGAGGGGGCTGTCACCTAGCACAATCATGTATATGTTGCTGAATCAGAATAACATACATACCAAATCTGGTCGATCAGGCGTTTCTAGCTGTGCAGAGAAAGGCAGGGTGACTTTTTCTTTTTCATGCAGTAGGAAAAGTGTATTTTTTTCCAGCCTTACTTAACTTAAGAAACAGCTGGATATATTTACCTTCAATCTTTTCAGTAAAATCTACCCTTCAGATGAGAATAAGCACAAAACATGTAAAAAGAATTTTCAGACATCAGACAGAGGAAATGTTGGGATTCTTAACCCTGAATGATGTGCTCATTATAGGTCGTGCTTTCCAAAAATAAGCTAAAGACGCTTGAGGAAATGATTCAATGTGATTAATAATCTTCATTGCAAGAGATTGATGTGATCTTGTCAGGATTGTCTCCCTACAAAGGGAGAATAAAAGGAAGATATACAGTGCAGAGAAGAGTTCAGTTCAGACACTGCCTGAAGGTGAAGGCTAGAGAAACAGCAGCAGCACACTTTTACCCAGCACAGGCATATGGTCAGCTTTTGCACCTTGAATGATTCGTCATGTCCTGTCTCTGTGTCCAGTTAAGTCATTGGCAAAGCTCTTGAAGTAAAAAGCTAGTTTGTCACAGAACCAGGCTCTTCATATGTCAGGGCTTTTTTAAAATAAATCCTTACATCTGACTATCACATGTTTATTTCCTACAGAACATTATCTTTTAAAGTTTCTTAGTAATAGAAGTCCTACTCATAATCACAAAGACTGTGGATTGCCTATATTTGGTGCTTTACTGTGCCAGAGATAGCCACTCCTATGTCATCCTCACTAACTGAAAACCCAGAGAAAGTGATTGAATGATCAGTTTTATAATGCTTTTACTGTCCATGGTGTAGATGCTATCAGAGGCCTTAATTTCATAGTAATTGATTGTAAATATCCAGTGAATGATGATGCAAATATGCAATGACTGACTCTGCCATGGGCTTCATTTGGGTACCTAATGTCAGTTTGTGGTAACATTCACAGCCTTTGAAAAGCAGCTTTTGTAACTAGTCTTTGCTTTAATGAAAACCAGAATTCTTTCAGGAATGAACAATAAAACTGTCAAACATTTGTTTTTCTAGCTGAACTTCCAGTGACAAAATATTTAAGGCATATAGTACAATGGTTTTTCATCAGAGAGATGCGACGGATGATGTCAGGACGTAAAGAGTACATTATTCTTTATACATACAAATTTGTATTATATAAGTAAACATTTTTTTTTAATATACTGGAGATATTTCAATCAAAACAAATATTGTGTCCTATGTGTCTATGGAATCTAAGAATCTGATCCTTTTGCCTTTGAATTTTAAATCTCTGTGGCTTGAACTTGATTTTCTAAGTTTCCATAAGAGTGTCCAAATGGGTTAGCTATTAGAGTCATATTTTAAAGTTTATTTTAAATTCTTGTTGAAGTCTATCTAGTATTTATTAGTTCCCGGAAAAATCTTGACATAGAGGCAGGGTCATTTTTCAGTTCAGTGGGGTTTTTTTAGTGACTTTTTTCTCCTTATAGATACAGCATAAATTTAGCTTGTAAATGAGAAAATCATTTACAAAAAAGAAAATAAAACCACAGAATTCCAATGGCAAAAGAAAGCCATAACAATGAAATAATGCAGTTATTATTGTGATGAAATTACAGCATGAGATTTTACGGCTTTCATGATTAGCTGTCCAACACTCCTTAAGAGGGAGGGCTGGAGATTAGTTGTGGTACCTGCACACAGGATGTGGCATAGAAATTATGCCTCCTGGGTTGAAGTGCCTGGCTAAGTAAGACTCAGGTCTTCATCTTTACCAGTGGGGGATGAGGAAATGCAGCAGTCGTTCTCGGGAGGCAGAGGTACTCTTTTGTGTGGAATTAGCCTGCAGCTTGGATGGCACCCTCAGGCAGCACTTGTGCAGCAGATTAGGACCATACAAACTTATATCTTAAAAAAAAATAATAATTTAGAAAGCTATCTGTCATTGTGTAGAACATAGTATTCTGAGCAGTAAAGCTACTGAGGTCTAATATATAGCTCTCTGTCTTACGGGTGTATCTTGTCTGATCTACAGTGCAAATGCCAGACAAACCAGTTCCCAAAGCTGGGATGCCCACAGTGTTTTGCAGTCACTGATGTCAATACTGTTGTCATTTTTCAGTAAAACATAACAGAAGCTTCTCCTCAGTTCATTTTAACAGCTTTGTAGAAATTGAATGTATTTCAACTTTCCTGTTCTTAAAACGCAACTGAAATTGGCCATGTGCTTAGAAGTTAGAGAAGACATATCATGATTACACATTTCCAATATCTTAGGAAAGTAGTCCAATAATAATAATGATATCAGTTTGGTGAACAAAATATCAAATCACATCAGGATGTTTCTGCACACAAACTCTCCAGGTTTGGCAGGATCTCATTTGGAAAATGAATTATACATTCTAGGGGTTTGCGGGAAAGTCAGTTTTCTGCAGATTCCTTAGTAGGACAGATCTCTATCTTCTGCTCTCCCTCCTATGAAGGACGGGTGATGAAAAAAAGATATGCATTAAGATTATTTAGACTGCAGGAAGTCAAAGGGGAAATGAATTTGGAAGGTTTGTCTACTTCCAACATTATGTAACAGAATAGGTCTAATGTTGGTCAGCCGTGTCAGGGGAAACTGATTTGTATTCACTATTTGTAAAATTAATTAAATGTGGATTCTGAAATTTAACTTCAAGACTCTACTGCTTCAGACAGAAGTAAATCCTTAAGACAGTAAATGATACCCATGGAGTTGTTTAGCATGTGCTTCACCTGAAGTATCTGTTGATTGCTGAAATAAGGCCCCTGATTATCTTTAGAAAAAGCTACTTGATTTATCTTTTGGGATAAAATCAAAGGGAAGCAATTAAATAATTCTTTGTATTATCTTACAACGAATGCATAAACCCAGGATTGCATCTAAGACAGGCAAGAATACTTAGTAGTTTAAACAGATCTTTTGGGAAAAAGTTTGTTGTGATTTTTTGATTATTTTCTCTCCCCGGAAAAGTCAGGAAAATAAAAGTGGACCACACACTAAAAAGTAGGAGCACGTTTCCAAAATTATAAAGCTTAAAAAATCTGAAAACAAGCTGTATATCGGAGAATTCTTACAAATGTCATACTGGCACTCTGACCACAGGTCAAAGAGCTGCTAGGTTTTGAAGCCAGGAGGGGTTATTAATAGTCATCTCTTTCAACTTTCCTTCAAAAAATAGAATTTCACCCTGCAGTTCTTGGTTTGTGCCCAGAACATTTGAGCCAGGTATGAAAAAACTCAATATTGACATAGACTTGAAGTCATGCAGAATTTACTGCATCCTTTCACAAGCTGTTTAACTGCTTAATTTCCTCACAATAGAAATTTGTGTGGTTTACCATTTGAACTTACCTAAATTTGTCTTCTAGCTATGAGATCTTGTTATGTCATTATGCATGAAAAACAGATGCATTAAAGCATCTGTTTTTACAATATGAACACCAGTGCCCGCACCGAGGCAGGGATGTCTGCTCAGCAAAATGAGGTTAACACTGAAATGTGTGTCACAGCTCTGAGTGAGTGAACATTTTCCACAAAGTTAAAGTATCTCAACAAATACAGAAATGGAAAACCTGTTCTGTTACCAGCAACAGAGGTTGAAGGCCAGGTAGTTTTAGTACCAATTAATAGTTTTCTATGTGACTCTCCTGAGTCAGAATAACCTGTAGGAGTCTGTGATTTAACATAGCTACCACACTGACACGTAAGATGGCAGAGCTACATCTAAGAGGGAGAAAAGTCTGGTTCAACCGTCTCTTCTCTTTCCAGAGCTAAGAGTGTGTTGCCTGACAGAGATTGAGTATCAGTCTAGCCACTTCTGTCGTCAGAAGCATAATCTGTCATTTTTGCTGAAGTCTTGAATTCTGTCTCTTCTATGTCTGGCAATACATTTTGAAAAACACACTTGATACTTTTGTCTCCTTTGTAGCATACAGACTCAGAATAAATACAAAGGATTGAGAAATATATTTTGAAGGAAATTCCCCATCAAGAGAGAGGGAAAAGGCAAAAAGCTTTTCAATAGATTGTCACAGTGACATTTTGATTTTGAAAGCTTAGGATAACTATATTGGAGGAAGTCAGCAATCTTCAAATACTGTAATTAGAGGGTTTGGACACATAATTTGATTTATTTTTTAAATTTTCTGTTGTATTTGTGAAGCCTCAAGAGATTGGTCTGTAGTATTTTACAGTTTTAATTTGCACTGTTTGTATTATAAACAGGAATACAAGGTACTTTTCAGATCAGTTCAAAAAGCAAATTCTGTCCCCTAAAAGCATAGTTTCACAGATTTGCACCAAGCATTCATAGGGATGTTGCTAAACTTCTCTGAACGTGAATATTGACTAATAAACAGTGTTTGCTGAATATTGATGTCTTCTATGTTCAGGTTAATTCTATTTATGAGTTGAATCATATTATAAACAGCAGAAGATGTGGCAGCTTTCAAAGAACAATAGTCAAATTATATGCATCCTTTACTTCCAGTAACGAGTGATGTGCATCAGGGATCAGTGTTCAGACCGGTCTTGTTCAACATCTTTGTCAGTGACATGGACAGTGGGATTGAGTGTGTCCTCAGCAAGTTTGCTGATGAC
>JASSUY010020612.1:0-14657 GCA_032466535.1 Forpus xanthops
TTGCATTCTTTTGATTCTCCTTCCCATTTCCCCGGGACTGGGGAAGAAAAGGGGGGGGGGGGGTGGTGCGCAGAACTGTTTGAGGGGCCTCAAACTACGACATACACCAATGTTTTTAGTTGTTCCTAAGTAATGTTTACTTCAATCAAGGACATTTTCAGTCTCATGCTCTGCCAGTGACGAGGGGAAGCCTTGAGGAAGCAGAGACAGGACACCTGACCCAAACTAGCCACAGCACATCATGCCCTGTATAGTAACTGGGGGAGTTACCTGGAAGGCTCAGATCGCTGCTCCAGTCGGGCTGGGTATCAGTTGGGGGGTGAGCAACTGTATTCTCTCCCCTTGTTATTTCCCTTATCATTATTATTATTGGTGGTAGCAGTAGTAGTTCTGTATTATACCTTAGTTACTGGACTGTTCTTATCTCAGCCTGTGGGATTTACATTCTTTTGATTCTCCTCCCCATCCCTCCAGGAGCAGGGAGGAGGAAGGAGGGGAGTGAATGAGCAGCTGCATGGTTCTGAGTTACCGGCTGTGCTTAAACCAAAACACTTGGCAAAACCATCATTAGTTTCAGCAAAATAGTCAGCTAAATTTAAATAACATTATCAAACCACCATGCTACCATAATTAAAATTTGCTAAGACGAAATCCATTAAATTCACACATCTTTGACATTAAAGTGACAAAGAGTGTGTGAAACCCCTCTCCAAACTTCTTGGCTTCCCTACATTAGGGTTGCAGGACACTGTGTATGTAACTGCTTTAATGTCCTGCTGGAATGAAGAGTGAGGTTTGTTGTTGGTAAACCAGACTCTTCCACTTGCACCAAACACACACAGAAAATATTAATTAGTGCTGTCACTCTGGTAGTATAGTGGGCCATTATAAAAATCAAGGATCACACATTCATGAGATTTGGAAGGGACCTCTGGAGATCATCTAGTGCAACCCTCTGGCCAAGGTAGGACCACCTAGAACAGGTTACACAGGAAAGCATCCAAGTGGGTTTGGAATGTCTGCAAAGAGGGAGACTCCATGACACTCCTGGGCAGCCTGTTCCAGTGCTCTGCCACCCTCAGTATAAAGAAGTTCTTCATGTTGAGGTGAAACTTCTTGTGTTTTAAATTTATGCCACTAATGAGATCCCCTCTCAGTCTGCTCTTCTCTAGACTAAACAGGCTCAGCTCCTGCAACCTTTCATGGTAAGAGAGATGCGCCAAACCCCTGATCATCCTTGTGGCCTTCTATGGGACCCTCTCCAGTAGCTCCTTGTCTTTCTTGTACTGAAGAGCCCAGAAATGAACACAGTCCTCCAGATGCGACCTCACCAGGATCGAGTAGAGGGGGAGGATCACCTCCCTCAACCTGCTGGCCATACTTCTCCCAATGCACCCCAGGATACTATTGGCCCTCCTGGCCACAAGGCCACACTGACAGCTCACAATCATCTTGTCACCTATCAATACTTCCAGGTCCTTCTCATCTGAACTGCTCTATAGTAGGTCAGCCCCCAACCTGTACTGGGACTTGGGGCTCTTCCTCCCCAGATGCAGTACCCTACACTTGCCCTTGTTGAACCTCATTAGGTTTCTCTCTGACAATTCTCCAGCCTATCAAGGTCCCACTAAAATAGCACAGGCTTCAGGTTTATCAGCTACTCCACCAGCTTCATATCATCATCAGGCTTGCTGAGGGTACACTCTAGCCCTTCATCCAGGTCACTGATAAACAAGTTGAATATGACCAGACCCAATATTGACCCCTGGGGAACACCACTGACTATAGGCCTCCAACTGGATTCTACTCCATTGATCACGACCCATTGAACTCCGCCATTCAGCAAGTACTCGATCCACCTCACTGTCTATTCATCTAACCGACATTTCCTAAGCTTACCTCCTATGCTATGGGAGACAGCATCAAAAGCCTTGATGAAGTCAAGGTAGATAATATCCACTGGTCTCCCCTCATCAACCCATCCTGCCATGTCATCATGAAAGGCTATTAGACTGTTCAAGCAAGATTTCCCCTTGGGGAACCCATGCTGACTACTACTGATGGCCACTGCCTTCTTCATGCTTGGTGGTGACCTCCAGAATGACCTGTTTCATCACCTTTCCATGGATGGAGGTAAAGCTCACTGGATGGCAGTTTCCCAGGTCCTCCTTCTTAGAATCAAAGAATAGTTAGGGTTGGAAAAGACCTTTAGATCATTGAGTTCCAACCCCTCCTGGCAGGAGCAGGAACACCTCCCACTAAACCATGCCACTCAAGGCTATGACCAACCCAGCCTTGAACACTGACAGCGATGGAGCATTCACAACTTCCCTGGGCAACCCGTTCCAGTGCCTCACCAACCTCACAGTAAAGAACTTCTTCCTCGTATCCAATCTAAACTTCCTCTGTTTAAGTTTGAACCCATTACCCCTTGTCCTATCATTACAGTCCCTAATGAAGAGTCCCTCCCTAGCATCCCTATAGGCCCCCTTCAGATACTGGAAAGATGCTATGAGGTCTCCACATAGCTTTCTCTTCTCCAGGCAGAACAGCCCCAACTTTCCCAGCCTATTTTCATACAGGAGGTGCTTCAGTCCACTGATTATCCTTGTGGCCCTCCTCTGGACTTGTTCCAACAGTTCCATGTCCTTTTTATGTTGAGGACACCAGAACTAGACACGATACTCCAAGTGAGGTCTTATGAGAGCAGAGTAGGGGGGCAGGATCACCTCCGAGATGGGAGTGACATTGGCCTTCCTCCAATCATTGGGCACCTCTCCCATTCTCCATGATTTTTCAAAGATGATGGAGAGAAGCAGAGCAACAACATCCGCCAGCTCCCTTGGCACCTGTGGGTGCATCCCATCAGGGCCAATGGATTTATGGGTGTTAAGTCTGTCTAGCCTCTCCCTAACTCTTTACAACCAGGGGGAAGTCTTCCAGGGGAAATTCTTCCTTTCTCTAGTCTTCATCTCTAACTGCTGAGGTCTGGGACTCCTGAGGGCCATTCTTAGCAATAAAGACTGAGGCAAAGAAGGCATTCAGTAATTCTGCCTTCTCTATGTCTTCTGTTACCAGGACACCCACCTGATTCAGCAGCAGCCCCACATTTTCCCTTATCTTCCTTTTGCTGCTGATATTCTTGTAGAAGCCCTTAAAGTTAATACTCAAAGACTGATTTTGTTAGCTCTGAAACACTAAAGATTTGCCTGAAAACCTCTCGATACTACCACCTAACAATATATCTGTTTGTTGTCCTACTTGCTGTTGTAATAGAATAATAATTTTTTTTCCATTCCTACAGCAGTTGTTCAAATAGTAGCCATAATGTTATGTCAGCAGTCAGTTGTTTTAACTCAATCTTTGGCATATCTAAATAGACTTGTAACACCCATGCAGTGTCAGTCTCATTAAAAAAGACTAGGTCACCATGGAAAATTACTCAAATTATGCTCCAAGTCAAAACCTTATGTTAATGCTTACGAGACTGCCCAGATCATATTGACACACACTTTCTCTTTGATCCATCACATTTTCAGTTTAGTACTTCACATAATCTTGACAATCTTACTTGTTGAAGCCACAGGAATGTTGGGATAATTAGTGGTGCTGGTAGTGCTAGCCTCAGCAGGAGCTAACATGGCTGGGGTGTTATAAGGCTCAGTAGATGCCCTGTTACTTGGTGGATGCTGGATGGTTTGGACTGAATGGCTTTCCGCAGAAGACAGTGACAGCTGCCCCTCATAGTCATTAACGTATTCATCTTTCACCAGCATGCTTGATGGAGCTGTGAAGAAGCAAATGGTTAAACATGCAAAGCAAATCTATTTTCAGGATTTAACTACAAGTCGCGCTACTACTTTTAAGAAACAGCAGTGCTATTAAAACTACCGGGGGAGTATTTAACCTACCTAAACGTTGCTACAGCACTCCTCTAAATTACAAATAAACGCTTCAAATCAGCAGCAGGAAATTCTGAAGTGTAACTGGATGGAAAAGCTGTTTATTTTGCTGATTGCTATCAAACAAGCAGTTTAGTCCCACAGCAGTAGACTCCAACCACATTTTGTTTTCCAGTCCAACATTAAGTGATTGGACATGGTTAACAAAAGGGAAAAACATGCTTTTCATCAAGCACCTAAATATATGTTAACGAAGTAGCTAACAAGCCAATTTCTAGTATAAGAGTAATAAAATAAAGCTCCTATAAAAAATGTAATTCATGAGCACAGAACAAGAAACTTCATGCATTCCTTCAGTAATTTTAAACAGCTCCTAAATTGACTAGAATAATCAAATTCACAAAGACACTATAATGCTACCTTATATTTAGCAGCATAACCATGCAGAATTACAATAGCAATTACAGGATTTCTATTATTTTCTTGTTAAACTACTTATTAAAACATAAGCATCTATTATTCCCAATCCAATTAATTAGTATATCATACAGGTGCACATATTACCATGTGTTTGTTAAATGCTGCTTATTAAATAAAAGAGTGAGGTTTTTGTTTTCCTTTCTTCTTGGTGTTTTTAAGTAGCAGGCAATGAAAACAGAACATACCTACAAGCTAAGCTGAAGCCTCAATTTAAAGAATTTATCAATACTTGCCTCTCATATGCTACTTTTCTGGTTTTCCAAAACCAAAAAGACAAATGTACTTCCATCTGCTCTCTGTACTCCCTCCCAAGGAGATACACAGGAATAAACTGCATACATACTGAAGAGTTTGATACAGTTTGCGCTCAGAGAAATGCAACAGTAAGCAGAACTACTTACCAGAACTCTGTAGTGTCAGTCCCGAGAGATCTTTAAAAATAAAAGAAAAAGGGGGTGTGGAGGACTATATACACAGAGATCTTCAACTATGTTTGAATATTAATTTTATCAGCCTTTACAAATTAGTACTACATACTCTACGTATTATACCCCTTCCATCACAAATCTCGATGCCAAGCTATTCCCAAAGTACACATTAACTGCAAGAACTGTGTGCAAACCAACAGAAAGGCTTAAACAAAAGCCACAAACTGTCCGTTCAAATTCAGAATAAAGGTAAAAGAATAATCCCATTAAGGAGATGGACAAGAGCATGAGAGAGCAATTTATTATTACATCATTAAAAAAATTAATGCTTCTAATTTAAGCCCGTATTCTCTACACTCAAAAGGAAAACATTTTACATTTTAGTCCTACTGTTCCATTTTAAATCAAGAGTCTACTTACCAATGCCAGGTGATACTACACGCTCATAATGGTAAGGATTTACACAGACACTGTCACACTTTAAGTCAAAAGCATATTGACAATATTTAACATGCTTGAGTTCATTTTTATGAAGATCAGGCCACCTCCAAAGACGAGCATAAATCACATGAGGGAATCCCTTGCGACCAGCCACCTAAAGAGTTAGACACAAAAGTTGATTGGGACAGTTGAAAGATATTTTACTTTTTTTAGTAAGGAGCAAAGCTGTAAGAAGGACATTTTACTTTATTTAGTAAGGAGCAAAGATATAAGAGGACAAACACCACCACAACCTTTCTCCATCAAAATATGGAGGAAAAAAAAAAAAAACCCAAAAGGTATACAGTTTACCCAAGCTCTGTACTCAACAAAAAAATTTCTATTACAGTTTTGCTACAGTTAACACTGTGATTCTTAAGAAAAAATACTGGATACAAAATGTCAGAAGCAGATTTTGTGCTTAATATAGTATGTATGGTCACCTTCCCCACTACGGATGATGATGGAGCTTTGCCTCAGAAGAGAAGGAACAAGGAAGTAAGCTACACTATAAGAAATTTACAAGTATAAGAACATCAATCAATTATACTGAAAATAAAAAATAATGCTTCTAGGGTAGACACCTAGCCAGCAAACACAACATCTGTCATAGAACAAGGAAACTGCAACCCAAGCTATACGGGTACTGAGTACTGATGATGCAAGGCTAACACATATCCTCAGTGCAGACTCCTTGGAGTACCTTAGCAAGGGATCACAGGTCTGTCTTCACGCTGCTGACCAACACAGAGCTAAGAGAAGCTTGTAGTGAAAATACAAGGATAAACAGATGAATTTGTTATGTGACCCTGCATTTTACTGCCCCCCACACACTCGTTTAGAACAGCTGATCCAACACCTTCTGCTCCTTTTGGGAATCCAGAGCTCCAGGCACAAAACATGCCTACGAATGGGGACAAAGGGGGATGTAAGAGAAGAGCTACTCTTCCTTAACACTCTAGGATCCTGTGTCACTTATGCTCTAGCTTCACTAGGAGGAAAACATCTAATTTTCACTTGTACTAACCTGAAGCCTCCCATCCAATGTTCTCTGTATTGTAACACACTTGCTGGGATGAGCTCCATTTGTGGTTATAGCTGTAATCAAAGAATCCAGTTCATCTTTTTTCTCCTTCAGCTTTTTAACTAAACTTTCAATTGCACGTTTCGCAAAAGTTTCACTCTCTCCACCTTGTCGATGGCACATCAAGCTGTGAACAATGCT
This sequence comes from Forpus xanthops, assembly GCA_032466535.1. Lineage (NCBI taxonomy): Eukaryota > Metazoa > Chordata > Aves > Psittaciformes > Psittacidae > Forpus > Forpus xanthops. The sequence continues at coordinate 6,516 of JASSUY010020612.1, forward strand.
CAGACAAGCATCATTGCTTGTGGGAGTGTTAGTAATAGACATATTGTCCATTTGTCACAGCTTTTTCTTTCAGACCAAATGTCAGTTTTGAGGGCTGTTATGATTTTCAAGCTGATGAACAAGGGATGATCCTAGGAGGAAAAAAATATCTACATTAGAATTGTTTTAAATAACTTGCAGATCATGTTTCTAAAGGAAGTTGTTGCGGGCTGGCTTAGAGACCAAGGGCACGGTTCGTTAGAGGCTCTGAACTATCCAGGCTTTGATGAGTTGGAACATATTTCGAACTGTTAAAAGTAACCATAGATAAGAGTAACCATAGATAAGTTAAGAATAACCATAGATAAGTTAATCATCGACCCTTGTAAACCCTTATAGATACTGCTGAGCACTTCTTCCGATGCAGGCTGGCCACCTGCGTCGGAACGAGTGTGAATTTTAGTCAGTAAGTACAAGAGCCTGAGACTCATGCAGTGTGAGGGGGCAGAGCCTCTGCGGGGATGCCTGCAGAGAGTGAGCCTGCCACCTCGCACTGCAGTGACGCTGCTTGGAGCTGGTTTTCTAATTGTCTTTACAGGGTTGTTGCACCACATATATACATATATATAAGACCATGTAATTAGAAGAATGTTAGCTGCATAAGTATATTGGTATAACTTAGCATAAGTGTTAGGCCTGACTGCAAGTCATGATGAAACTCAGCAAAGAGAAGAGTTAAAAGCAAGCTGTCCTTGGGCAGGCTGGAAAGTCCCGAATATTTGCAGGATCCCGATAAAGGAGGGATGAAGGGAGTTGCTCATCTGCGGAACATCCTGAGAGCTAACCTTGGTAGAAGTTCCTGTTGTCGGCAAGATATGGATCCAAGAAGCGATGAGAAAGAACTATGTAATTAACAATTGGACTTATGCCCATGGACAGCAGCCGTTAGTCAATGACAAGTAAAAATAGAGTGTGGACAACAAAGGTGTTTGTAACAGTGTATAAATACGGGTTTGTAGCGTAATAAATCGAGTTTGTTCCATCACTCATATTGAGTCGACTAACTGCTCCGTCACTGCCCTCTGGACTCTTTGTCACTACGGGTAACCCTCACCCACCACGGGCAACCCTTATCCCCGGGCAAATCGCAACAGGAAGTCTGTGGCTTTTTTCTTCTTTTATTTTCAAGCTTAGTGCAGGATATTAAAAGCACATGAAAAACAAACAAACAAACAAACACAACCCTGCACTGCTTGTCCCACAATAGCTAAAGCACATTTAAGGCACTGCTTGCATGGTTTCAGATATAAGACCATTGGGGTTTCCCCCCTAGTAACAATATTTAAATAAATAGTATAGTTTATATACATGTACGCATTGAAACGTAAAGATTATTAGATGAACAGGCTCTAAATCAGGAAAAGGAGAACGGTGACAATGATTTCCTATGTTTCATACTGGTAGGATGAAAACAACTGAAAATACTGACTGGGAATCAAGGGGCACTGATTTAAATAACATTTGAATAGTGAAGAAGCATGAACGCACACCAAAATCATCTGTCATCTTTACTTAATAATCCTGTTCCAAAAGTTCAGCTACACTCTGACCTCAGACTAACTAACTCAATTCCTCTTTGCTAATCAGAAAGGCAAAAAAAAAAAAAAAACCCAAAAAAACCCCCAAAAAAACCTGGCCATTAGCTTAATACAGATTTATGTAAATTAACATTGTGTGTATCTTTCTATATGAAAATCCCAGCTGGCACATTTGTCTTTAGTTGTTTGGATCCAGCTTCATCTGGATCAAGACAAATCAATTGAAGTAATTTAAAAAGCACTTCCAAATTGTCTCAAACTGAGCTGCCTTAACTGTACTAAATAGAAGAGCAGGAATAAGTCCCTCCTAATACATTAGGCCTTCACACTTGATTTGTTAAGAGCCTGTAGTGGTTTCCGGTCATGAAGTCATTCTTAAAGCCAGCAGACTTCAGCCTTCTGAAGTTGCCTTTAACTCACAAATTAGGAGAACTGGTCTGATTTTCTCAATTTTGAAAGAGCTATTTACTATGCTTTATCCAGAAAAATAGAACAGCAGGCTTTGTGCACTCACAGAAAAGGAGTCTAATGTCAACAAAAAGCTGCTTTGGTTCTTCAAGCAGCTCTGGATTCAAGTAATGCGGTTTAAGCCCAGCCGGTAACTCAGAACCATGCAGCTGTAAGCTCACTCCCCCCCTTCTTCCTCCCCCTGCTCCTGGAGGGATAGGGAGGAGAATGGAAAGAATGTAAGACCCACAGGTTGAGATAAGAACAGTCCAGCAACTGAGGTATAACACAAAACTACTACTGCTACCACCAATAATAATAATGATAAGGGAAATAACAAGGGGAGAAAATACAGTTGCTCACCACCTGTCGACTGATACCCAGCCCGAGCAGCAACCTGGTCCTTCCAGGTAACTCCCTGCAGTTTCTATACTGGGCATAACATGCTGTGGTATGGAATACCCCTTTGCCTAGTTTGGGTCAAGTGTCCTGCCTCTGCTTCTTCAGGCCTTCCCATCCTCCCTGGCAGGGCATGGGACCAAAAGTCCTTGATCGAAGTAAACATTACTTAGCAACAACTAAAACATTGGCATTCAAAGCATTGTTCTCAGACTGAAGCTTAAAACACAGCACTGCATCAGCTACTAAGAAGGAGAAAAATGACTGCTACCGCTAAACCCAGGACAGGTAGTCATCCACTAACACCATTCTACAAACTATGTAGTCTGACTTTCTTAAAACACTGGCAGAAAATACACCTAAGTGATCTTACTACATTTGCATTTCCAGAATAAGATCAAAATATAAGCCTTGCTGAGAAAAACCAAGACGTTCTCAGCAATGTAAATAAAGTTTTATTTCAATAGTTAAGGGAGAAAAGTCTGTTCATGCTACCTGAGGAACACATTCAATCAGAGACCTGTTAGGTCACTGGAATTTTCAACATTGCTAGAGGCACAGTAGTAGCAGTGATTTATCGGAAACAAACGCATTGCACAAGAGCGGGATGTTAATTTAGGAAGTTAATGCATCACACAATGACAGTGTAAATGCACAGCTTCCCTTCTTGCACAAGGAATAACACAACTGAAGGATGGGGTTGATTGAAGAATAGGGTTGTGAATAAGTAACCTCAAGGATGTTAGGCTTTGTTAGCAACTATAGAGAAAATGAAATAACTGAGATAAGCTTTGCCAGAACCCCCTGGTGGTTACTGATATGACAAAGATCCTTTTCATGTCAATACAATATTCATGCTACGGAGGTGAATTAATCCCACTACCCCATAACCCAGATGCAGTGTCATCCTTGGGGATTTCTTTGTTGATTTTGCCACTTGTCCACACCTGCTTGTGAAATAAGGCAAAAAAATTTATCGAATTTCCTAACATCCTTTCACCTCCACTCCCCAAAACTTAATTTTTGTCTATAAAGAAGGCTGCCTGTTGATAAGATGTTTAATACCCAGCATCAGTAATGGCAGTTCACTGCATCCTAGTGGTCTAAATGGGTATCTGGTTCATGGCATGCCTTGAAAGCAAATGAGGGTTATTGCCAATGGAAGGAAATTGAACATATTCTATTTGGACTTATTAGTTGCCATTGGGAAATCTGAAAATTATACTACTTGGTGCTCAGCATGAACAGTTCGCAGCTTTCATTCCTGCATCTGAGCAAATTGTCTCCTTGGATGAGGGGCTACAAATTGCTAATTACTTAATGATTTTCTTTTTTTCTTTTTAAATTATACACCCTGGAGAGGGCAGGGAAACACTGGCGTGTAATGTGCCAGCACAGAGGCTGGCGTAGGCAGCCCCTGGGCATGTGGATTTGCTGTGCTGTGGTCCATGGGCCCTGCATTGGGCATGCTCCCTGTTGAACTGGAGCTCCCATAATGCTTCACAAACTCTAGAAACAGGTAATCTGCAACACACTGAAAAATAGGGTTGATTGAAGAATAGTGTGGATTGAAGAATGGGATTGATTGAAGAATAGGGTTGTAAGTAAGTAACCTCAAGGACCTTAGGCTTTGTTAGCAATTATAGAGAAAAGGAAATTACTAAAATAAGCTTTGCCAGAACCCCCTGGTGGTTACTGATGTGACAACGAGCCTAAAACGAAGTGATGAAGAAATAACCACCGGGGTCCCAAAGCCCACTACCACATTTTAGTGTGCATGTGGGAGGCATTCTCTAAAAGTATGATGTAACGTATGTAATCTAATGAATATGTATGTTTAAGGACAACATAATCACAGCCTGGCTGATGCTTGGATGAGACACGCTAGGAGGAGCAATCCCTCGTGTCTCCCAGTGCCGCAATAAAGAATATCTGCTTGTTAAAACTTTGTTGGCGAGCTCCTGGAGATTTCTCCAAATCAATTTGGCACCCCAGATGGGACCCTCTCTGCTTGGCTACAGGACCCGCTGAGGACAGAGCTCCCTAGGGCCCCCAGGACAAATTTCCCTGGAGGGACACTTCGACTCACCCGGCTCACTGAGGGAGCAGACAAGGACCATCACCATCATTGTAAAGGTATTCTTTTGATTATTTTATTTTATGGCATTCCGTAAGGCATAGGAGACGTCCTATGCAGGAATGCCAATTAGAGTACCATGAGGCATAGGAGACACCCAACACAGGAACGTGGTTAATATTCCATAAGGCACACGCAGGAATAAGAAAGCCTTCCGTAAATCGGGAAAGGAAAAACTCATAGGTAAAGGTGTATACCCGGCTGCTAGTATCCGTTTGGTATACAGGTATACATTCTGAATTGTTCCGTAAAGCATAGGAGATGTCATATGTGGGAACACAGTTGTATTTTTCTGATATCTGACCCAATTTCTGGAAACCGGTATTTGATGCTGTGCTTGAGTACTTAATGAATGGGGAACCATTTTTATTTTTATCATGCTGCTAATTAGCATTTGCATACCTGATGTACGTTTTTGCTTTTGTTTTATTGTGCTGCTAATTAGTATTTGTGTACTTGGTGTATGTTTTTGTCTTTTTTTTCAAAATTGTGGGCAAGTGAGTGGAATTTTTGGGATCCCATGTGAGTGTGTGTGCATATAGCATGTATAAGAAAATAATGGGAAATAGACAGAGTGGAGAAATAATAGAAAATAGCCCTTTGGGATGTATTCTGGCTCACTGGAAAGAATTAGGAAGATCCCCCAGAGGCTCAGTAAATAAAAAGACTAATTAAATATTGTAACCAGTGGTGGCCATTATATACCTTAGAGGATCAGGAAAAATGGCCCAAAAATGGGACTTTGAATTATAATACATTGTTGCAATTAATGTTATTTTTAAGGCAGCAAGGAAAATGGGATGAAGCAACGTATGCAGATATGTTTTTCGCATTGAGAAGTCATCCAGAATGGCAGAAAGAATGCGGAATAAATAGAGTGCAACCTGATCCTCTGATTCTAGTCTTAGAAAAGGACAGAAAAAGACTGAAACCCAAATTAGAAAGATGCTGTTCAGGATGTGACATAGGTGAAATGTGTCTGAAATTGAGAAAAAGGGAGGAAGATAGGATAGAAGACTACGTCTCCCCGAGATTTGTGGCACAAATCCGGTAGCCCCTGCTGCAAGTCCTCCTGATTCTGATGAGGAGGAAGGTATGGAACAGTAATGATAATAGCAGAAAAGAATTTAAAGGTACCCCGATTGCTGCTCACGTCCGTAGTAAAACGGGACCTGTGACACAGGCACCTTTAAGGGAAGCAATGGGACTGGAGGGATGAACCAGAGTAAGAGTAAACTTTTCAGTGGGAGACTTAGATGCTTGGAAACATTGCAAAAAATTATCAAAATGATCCAATAGGAGTAACAAAACAATTTGAATTCATCGTCAAAAGTCAGGATCCTGACTGGAGAGATATAGACTTACTATTAGATGCATTAACTGAAACCGAAAAGCAACTGGTGATAAAACCAGCTTGTGCTCAGGTTAACGCCCAAATAACCACTGGTGCATTAGCAGGAAGAATGGAAGAACATGTTCCTTTGACTATACCAGACTGGGACTATGACGATATGGCAGATTATGCCGCTTTAAAAAGATATCAGAATCTGATTAAATTTGGGCTATAAAATGCGATACCAAAAGCCCTAAATTGGTTGGTTCTATTTGAAATAAAACAAGGACCAAAAGAAACACTTATTGAAATCCTAGACAAATTAAGAGAAGCAATGCGAAAACATACACCTTAGACTCTTCTTCTAATGAAGGGAAATTACAAATCACCAACTTATTTCTAGGACAGACAACAGAAGATATTAGATGAAAACTTCAGAAATTATCAGGATCTGACAGTTGAAATACAGAAAAATTAGTAGATGAGGCATGGGAAGTTTATAGAAATCGTGAACGAATAAAAGATAAAAAGCTAGGAAGAACGATAGCAACTGCTACAGTAGCTGCTTTAGGGCACACAGGGACCTGCAGGGGAAGCAGAGGACAGGGCAGAGGAAAAGGAATAGCAGCTACAGGTAGAGGAGAAACGTTCAGTAAAAGGGAAATTGCTGAGGTGAGTAGCTCGAGAGAGGATGCCTTCAACACCCGATTGGGGGGAAGCTCAGCGTCCAGGAGCCTCAACTCAGAGTGGCAAGAGCCACCGAGTGAGCCTCAAGTCCTCTACAGGACTTGCCCAGGAGCCGGCAGGCAGGCAAGCAGCAGACTCACAGGGGGCGGCACCAGAAGGAGCAGCACCAGCCCTGACTGGTTAAAAACCTGCCCCAGGGAGTGCGAGCGAGACAGTTCACACGGGCAGGCGAACAGGATGGTGAGGGCTTGCCGTATGACCAGGGCGCGGTCTGAGGAGATCTGCTCTGGCTGCCCCGGCGGTGGCCAGCGTAGGCACCCAGACAGAGCCCATGAGAGGGGAGGCTGCAGTGAAGAGCTCGGAGTGTAGAGAGCGCCTGCACTGGTCTCCTGAGGGGAGGGTGCACAAGGGACAGGGCTGCACTAGGTGCTCCCTGGTGGAGGTCCTCCTGCAGCAGGTGGCTGAGCTGGGGGATGCTGTCAATAGGCTGAAAGATGTCAGGGAAGCTGAGAGGAAGCAGCACTGCTTGCTCCAGGCCCAAACTGTGCAGGGGCCTCAAGCGTCCACTGTAGCTCTTGCAGGAAATAAAGAGGTCATTAACCCAGGAAGCTGGGAAACAGTAACAAAAAAAAAAGCCAACAAAAAAAGGAGGAAGAGGACAATTAAAAGCAAGGGGCTTCCTCCTAAATCAGTTGTTCCCACCCAAAGCCGCTTTGCTGTCCTGCAGGGGGCTAATGAGGAAACATGAACAACCTGCTGATGCACTGGTAAAGATCACTACTGGTGCAGCAGGTCAGAGTAGTAGGGGACTATACTTTGAAAGGCACAGAAGCAACCATCTGTTGGCCTGACCCAGTCTCAGAGGAGGTGTGTTGCCTACCAGGAGGCACAGATCAGGGATGTTGCAGAGGGGCTGCTTGCTCTAGTAAGTCCCACTGACTATTACCCACTTCTAGTGATCCATTTGGGGTGCTAGTGACATAGATAGCAGTAGCCTGGAAAACATAAAGAAGGACTACAGAGCCCTGGGAGAGGTGGTTAGGGGCTCTGGAGCTCAGAGTCTTTTCATCAACTTTCCAGGATAAAGGGGAGGACCTTAGAAAGGTTAGGAGGACTGGACAGGTTAATAAATGGTTAGAGGGGTGGTGCCGTAGTCAGGGGTTTGGGTATCTAGAACATGGGACTCAATTTAGTAGGCCAGGTCCACTGGGGGCTGGTGGAGCTGGCCAGACAAAGAAGGGGAAGAGAGGTTTTGGGAGGAGGCTTGCCAGACTGGTCAAGGAAGATTTAAACTAGATGTGTTGGGGGAGGGGGGCATCATTCCAACCCAACACACACAGTCAGTTGCCAGCACCTATAATAAATGCTCAGAGCAATGCAGAGATATTCCAGCCGCTCCAGCCAATGAGCCAGCTTCATTTGGAGGAATCATTTGCAGCGATCATGGCCGAATTCAAGATCCTCAGGACAGTGAGAAGAGCGTGCAGCAAGCTCACTGCCCTGGACTTCAAGAGAACAGACTTTGGCCTCTTTAGGAACTTGCTTAGTAAGGTTCCATGGGA
>JASSUY010020613.1:0-67676 GCA_032466535.1 Forpus xanthops
GGGAGAGGAGGGGCAAGCCCTAGGTTCCTGTATGGTAGCACTCTTAAACTAAGGTAGATAATAGGTTTTTCTGTCTTTCTGTGTCCTAAAATGTGTTGGCATTGTGAACATCTGCAGTCCTTGTATTCTAAAACCTGTGATGTCAGATGCAAAGGCTATGTTAGTTTGAATGTGAGAACATGGTCACAAAAATAAAAATTGATGGATGAGTCATAAAAAAAAGTAGAAGCATTCACTGAAATACCACTGAGAGTTGCAGTTAGCCTGGGAATGTTTATTTGTTTTGTTTAAGGAGGCAGCACCACCTTATAGATAAAGTATGGATATGAGATTCAGACCTTTATTTTCTTCCATTTCCTTATTGCATTGCTTAGTGCCACAGCAAAATTGGTTTGTCTCCCACTCTGTGGTCTCCTCGGCTTCTGAACAGTAGTTAACACCTTATTTATTCCTTGTAAAGTATTGTATAATCGAATATTGCTGTACAGAAAGTGCAGGAGGAAGGAGCCAGCAAATGCATAATTGCTCCAGACCAGAAAATTCTTCCTCCACCTCCCTGCCAGTACACATCCTTCATTGGTACGTGTGGGCAGAAGTTGCTCCCCTAGCACTCCCTAGAGACCTTTAAATTACATCACGTTTTCTGTAGGGTGTGAGCTAGAGTGCAGATTCCTACAGCTGCTATTCACCAACCTGAGGAAGGATGGGGAATTGCTTTTGTCCATCTTTTTGAGTTTCATGGAAATCTGTTTCCTAAATCCTTAGAGTTTTTCAGAATGCAAACCATGAGGAAATCAGAGGATCTATGTCTCTTACAGGTGGAAAACACTGACTCTAATTATGAAAGCTGGGTTCTAAAGGTTTTTAAAAATGACATTCTCATGACAATATGGAAATGCACAACTCTCAAAATAGTGCAGAAAAATAGCCTTACAAGAAACACTTCACACTTTTGTGATATCACTTGTATCTAGTCCCAAAGGATTCAACATGCATATGAAGTCGCATCTACATAGAATTTTTTTAAAGATGTGTGTGAACTCTGCCCATGTTCTGAGCCATCTGGAAACCATCAGCAAAGTGCTGACCTTACATGAGCACTAACCTTACCAATATGGATGGCTTGTATCTAGAGACACCTAAGAATCTACATAGGAGAGAAAGCCTCTCCATTTCATGGTACCTAAGGGAACCTAACTGCAAGACAGAGACTCGTGAAGCTGCACACCCTAAGCTCTACTTTCAGGAAACTCATGCTGCATTACAGAGGAGAAAAACTTCTGAAGTCTTTAAGTGTTATTACAGCTTACCTTGCATTCACGTTTGTTAGTGTTTTACTAATTTGTATTAAATCATCCTTAGTGAGTATTCTGTATTTGTAGGAAGACCTACCTATTGATATTGTTATAAAAAGCAATCCCAGCAGTCAAGTTACAAGTTCTAATGAATACTGATGAAAGTAAAGACTCATAAAGACTCTCACTTTCCCACAAAAGAAAGCTAATTTATTTCATTAAAAGAAAAGCTTGAATAAGCAACCAGGCATTAGAGTATGCTTTGGATGTCAGTAAACTTAAGTTGTATGGGTGCAGAGAAGTAATTAAAGCAGCAGATTTCTTCATCTAATTTCCTCGCACCACCACTAGTGTAAGTATTGTGTATACATTTTGTTATGTAATTTAGTTGCTCATGGAGTCAACTGAACTGGTATTCAGCTCTAGATTCACAAGCTTATCTCAAATGCACCTGTCTAGAGCATGCAGTGTCTCACTCCTCTAACAGTCAGTGTAGTCCTAGTCACTGGAGAGCAGTGACTAAGTCACTTATCAGAAGATGACAAATCCTTCTAGATTTCACTGACTACACCAGGAGCCCAGAAGCGTGTTACACATGCAGACAGCTAATTTAGGGGTGTTAGGAGCTGAATCTCAGTCTCAGGAGTTCAATGTAATTGCCTAAGCATAGGTAGATATCGAGTGACTTGATTTGTCTTACAGTATCTGAGCTGGCCTTCAGTTGTCCATTCAAAAGGCAGTAGGTTGTGTCATAATGTTGTATTTGCAGGCCCATGTAGATGTCTCAGGTAATTGAGAATGGTTTTGAATTGCTCTAGGTGCCTGTGTTTAGCAAACTAAATGGAGTCTCCATTCTTTAATATACGTGATTTAATATGTGATACAAATCCTTGACTAAACTTCTCCCTTTCAACAGTACTAGAAGGAAGGACAATTTTCCTGTATCCTTGTGAGGGGTTTCCAGTGAACTTCACTGATCCCCAGCTGGGTGTTCTTGACATTCACAGTAAATTGTCCAGTGTGGTGGAAAGGTCAATTTGTCCAAACAATGAGATCTATCTGGGCAAAATCTGATGTGGTCCAATTTATTTATATTTTTTAAATAAAAAATTTGCTTTGCGTTGTGTCACTGGCTCTTCAGTATTTGCCTGGAGACTCCAGCGTGTGATCTTGTTCTGTTTTTCTTCTTCTCTGTGATGCAAAAACATCTTGACTTGATTATTTCAAGAATAATAATAATAATGGTGAAATCCTTTGTGCCCTTCTAAAGAGCTCATACCTTGGCCTTGGTATAACTTATTGGATGCAAAATGAAAAATAGAAAGGAGAGATCACAAACATTATTAAGATGTTAGAACAGCCTGGAAAAAAAAGAGTTTGCGTGTTTAAGGGGCAGAGGTCCTGAAGGTTTAAAGTGTGTCCATTTGTTTTCTTTGGAGAAAGGTATATTAATGCAGTATTGCAAAATTGTAAAATGCAAACACAAAGCAGCATGTAATATATGATAAATTATTAAGCATTGTAAATGTATGAAAATTTCTTATAACATCATAAAGTAAAAATGTTGAATAATGATTTTTATAGAGTTCTTGTCTTTACTTTCAATAAAAACAAAGTCTTCTGACAGCTGATTAAGGGAAATTTTAGATTGTTCCATTAGATAAAGCAATCAGATTGTGCTTTATTCAGTTTCATTGTTGAATTAGAAGAAACATACCTTCCAGTCTTAAAATAGTAACATAATTGTAAAGTTGTCAGTCTAGGGTTCCTATTTGGACTGATTACACTTGATAAAAATAACAAGCCATGACAAATAATGGGGCTAGGTTTCAGTAATTCACTGAAGAATGTCTCTACCAAGTCTTTGTGGCAAAATGTCTTGTTTGCAGGACAAATGCAGAGTTGAAATAACAACGCATGAATACCGCTGGTGAAATGGCTATGTACACAAGGTGAATGCTAAAGTTTTCCCTTCTGAATGGACCTTTTAATCCAGGCATTATCTAGGCTCTGAAAAAGTCTTCAGTGGCCTTACGTACAGATTAATGGGAAAAGCTGAGACTTGGAGTTGGGCTATTTGCAGAAACAGTTTTCAAGATTTACTGAAGGTTGACAAATGCCATTTAAGCTTTCAAAGCCATCAGTATGCTGTTGAAAGGGATTTAGAGAGAAATCCTCCCACTATAGAAGATGAAGACTTTGAAGGATCTCAGTGGAAGCCCTTGGTCTCCCCACCCCTTCAAACCTTTCACTGGCTTCCTTCAGCATATAGAGCCCTGAAACGCGTGGCTATGGGAAAGGGAGGGGGGAAGTCCCTTTCAAAGGCATTTGTATATAACTGAATGTGCCAATCTGCTTTTGTTCAAGCATGAGAACTGAATAGAAGTGTTTCCAGAAAAAGTCTCTTGTGCTCATGGCCAGCTTTTCAATAGGCTTTCTCCTAATAGATTTTTAATATGGGAGCTAGAAATGGCAAAATGCAAGTTAGAGATTTTATTTAATTGAAAAGTTCTCCAGTAAAGACTTTCTGCCCTATAGCATTTGTTACCATTTCCTTCTTTAACACTGACTTTTAAAAAACGTAACCTCATACATTATACATATGACAAGACAAATCACCTGAGCTTTGAATTTAATTATTTAAAATAACGTCCTGTCTTTTTTCCACAGACATTTAAAAGCCTGTTTCTATGTTCTTTCTTTTCTATAGTTATTTATAAGCTCATTTTCAAACCACATGCCTTTATTAAAAACTGTCCATTGTGGCATTAGGTCAAAAAAAAAAAGACACTTTAAATGCTTTTGTTGTGTTAAAGGGGTTTTAATTTAAGGTCACGGTGACTTGAAGTCCACTTTTTTTCTTGTACTGTGCTGAATCTGCAGATGAAAATTCTGAAAAGCTTAATAAAACTGCACAAATAAAAAAGTGGCAGAACCCTCTGGGCAGTTCTAGAGAAAGAATCTGGAATCTCTAGTGGGTCATGCAAGGATATATTGGGACTTTATTCAGGAAGTTCCATCAGGTTTAGGTTTTTCAGTCAGATTGAATGCCCACGAAACCCCCTTTACTATCCTTTTAATAGCAACAGTATTAATGCATGTAGAGCCATGTGATGCTGTCTTCTTCAATCTGCCACAAGTACGTGTAAGTTGAGATCCAAATGCCAAGACCATGAGCAAGAGAGGCATGCTTCACCCCTCTAAATCTTCACATAGCTCCCTGCATGGGATGATTGAATGAAGCCAGCATGAGGGCTGAGGTACTCTCTGAGTGTGGTCTGTATCCCACCAACTCCAAACACCTCATAAAGGGAAGAGAAGGCTGACTGGATTCTGAGGAGTGTTTAAAATAGGGAAACACCTCTCACCAGAAGACCTTCTTCTTCTTAGTGAGTGCCTTGACTATTTCTGTCCTGTTTTTTATTTCTACCTGCACCATTTTCATGCTGGTATCCATTGTGTCACCATTTTGGGGAGGAGTGCAGTAATAAGAGTATGTGGCAGGTACTGTCTTGTGAACTCTTCTGCAAGGTGAGACCAGTGGTCATTAGCAGTTGCTGTCATGTAGGAAGTGGGTGTTGCTGTGTTCATGTGTGCTGTGTGTTCATCACAAGGCAAATTAAGCCTAAAAGAGATCTCCCAGTGTTTAAGCCTGTTAGTTCCAAAATGTTGATTCATCTTCACCCAGAAAGAACCGGAAAGGTTATTCCAGGTAATGCTTCTGTTTTCCTGGTGGAGCTGACTGGAAAACTGAGCTTCACTGAAAGAAAAATTGTGCAAAGGCAATGGAAAAGAGAGGGTGAGAAAGGAAAAGTGAGGAGAATTCACACATCACTTTGGAAGTAGAACATCAGGAATGGAAAGTAAAGTAGCCAAATAATTGGAGCAGGCATGACAGCCAAACAGAAAAGAAAGAAAGGCTGAAACAATGAACAGTGCAGAAATGAAAGAAACCAAATAAACTATTTCCTTAGATTTTTTTAACCTCCTCTCTTGAAAAACAGGTGTAAGGACTATTCTGTTAGCAGAAAATGTTACACTTTCCTCTCTTTGGTGACCCAAACCAACAGCATCCCAACTTTGACTCAGTGGATTTTAGGAACAAAAGGGCTGGAAAAATGCATAGAAGTTTTCCCAGTGAGCCCAGTGGTACTACATTCACTAATTCAGGCAAAGTGAATTGTTGCTGTATCATTTCCACAACTGTGAAATACTGCCTATTGGGTAGAACCTGGTATTAGGCACTCGTAGGCCTGGGATAACATCCTTCTCCTATGGGAGTCAGTGGAATTTTTGCTACCAGCATCAGTGGAACCAGGTGCTTATCCCCAAGCAATGTTCTAGTACTGACACTGACTTGCTGTGTTATAAGTTTTAAGACATGTAAATAATAGGGTGACTGATTCTTTCCAGCATTTTTATAGCATTTGGAATAACTAAAGAAAAGAGATCTTGGAAAGTTCATTTCATGTGCGAAAAAAGCAAAACAGACAGGTGCAGCATAGGGGACACACTCCACATATGCACACAGGTGCAATAGAGTTGGCAGCAACATTTTACATTTGTTAACGGTTTGTTTTGACTACAGATGGTTTGCAGTATTGTTCAATATTGTCTCCAGGGATACCCAAACCTGATGTTTGAAACCTGAAATTAATACACAGCAGTGGGTTTGACTGATCAGTGCCAGTTAATTGCTTGCCCTGAAGAGATTTTCTGTTGATCATCATAACAATCACAAGAAGTGGTGGGTCACTGGCCTCAGAATGAGGTTGCCAAAAAGTGACTCTGTAAGCATTATGAATAAAAGGAAGGAAACTAGTAATTTATTCTGTCTGGATCAGTCTCTCCTGCCTCTACTCATACTAAATATTAACTTAGCACTGAACAACCCAGCTGATTACAGTAGAAATAGTCCTAAAGTATTTTGCCTCTATGTATTAATTGTATAGCTCTGATACCAGTAATTTAAGTTACTGGCAAGGTAAATAGTTTATCCAAAAAGAAGACACTTTATACTAGAAGGAGCACAGCCCTGAAGATTGTACTGGTATAACCACATAAGAAGTACATACCAGCTTGATCAAACAAGTGAGGTCTCTGCCAGAGATTTCTCCTTGGTGTAGGGTAGGTTAGTGCATCTCAACCCTGCTCCTTTGCCTGGATTGTTTAAAGCTAGATTGGGTATTTCAATACTCTGCTTATCTCAAAGTAGCTGTTCAGTTACAAGCAAAAAAATGTGTGGAGACCAGCTATATGTGATGTCAGTATAAGGTTAAGGACCTGGTGTTTACATATATTCAGATTATTTTATGCCAGCCTATAGAAAGGTGTCTCATGATGAAAGTGGGTTTTGAACATTTAAACAAAGGAAAAATAGACCTGGTAAAAAATACAGTGGGTTTAAGTGTATTATCTTTGTAAGAATCAAACTATACATATTTCCTGGCACTTACTGTTGCAGTTTGGGTGTTCAACCTGTCAGTGAAAAATCTGACAGCTCTGTCATTCCTCTGAGCTCTGTAGGAGGTGTTGGAAGAGGCTGTCAACCAGCCAGGAGCTATCAGATCTGGAGGCCCATTGTATTTCAGTGAACAAGCTCTGTCAGACATAAAGGGAAGATGCATGTATAAGTAAAATCCACAACTTTGCACATCTGAAGATTTGCAATCCTTACATCCTAGGTATAGGATCACCCTGTATTACTCTAATCCAACACTGCCAAGTGAAAAAAAAAAAAAAACCTGTTCTGCTTCACCTTCCATATTTGTTTTTCCTCTATAACTTCAGCTTGTGATAGCACAAACTGTAACACTGTGATTTAACAGCATCTTCAAAAGGAATGGACAGTGATGGGGTGATGGAGAGATAAGGAGTAATTCTTTTGGTAGCACCATCAGATGAAACTGAGCATGCTGGTAATATGGTTGTCCACACAATAAAGTGAAGATTCTGTTAAGAATTATTTCCGCTAAGCAACAACACAAAAATTATCAAATTAATAATTCAGAATAGAACTCTAGTAGTTGTGATATACAGAAGCATAATTTCCTCTGTGAAACTCTTCAATTACTCTTCAACAAAACAAGGTATAACTAAATTATAATAAAAGCAGAAGTGACAATGCAGTGTTAAGACAAGTCCCATCAGTCAGGAGGGTTGAACTGCTTGACAATAGGAAGGCTCTGCACAGGGATCTGGACAGGCTAAATCAATGGGCTGAAGTCAGTTGCATGGGATTCAACATGGCTCAGTGCTGTCTCCAGCACTTGTGTCACAAAAATCCCATGCAACAAAACAGGTGAGGGGAACAGTGCCTGGAAAGGTGCCTGGTGGAAAAAAATCTGGGGGCTTTGGATGAAAGATGGCTGAACATGAGCCAGTTTGTGCCCAGGTGGACAAGAAGGCAAATAAGCATCCTGGTTTGTATCACAAGTAGTGTGGCCAGCAGGACTAGGGAAGCGATTGTCCCCTGTATGTGGCACCGGTGAGGCTGCACCTCAAATACTGTGTTCAGTTTGGGTCTTCTCACTACAAGAGAGAAAGTGAGATGCTGGAACATATACAGAGAAGGGCAAAGAAGTTGGTGAAGGCCTGGATCGCAAGTCTGATGAAGAGCAGCTGAGGGAACTGGAGTTGTTTAGTCTGGAAAAAAGGAGGCTCAGGGGAGACCTGAATGGAGGTTGTAGCAAGGTGGGTGTTGGGTCTGTTCTTCCAAGTAACAAACGATAGGACCAGAGGAATTGGTCTCAAGCAATGAAGGATTAAATTGGATATTAGGAAAAATTTCTTCCACAAAAGGGCTGTCAAGCACTGGAACAGGCTGCCCAGGGAAGTAGTGAAATCTCCATCTCTGGAAGTGTTTAGAAGGTATGTAGATGTGGCACTGAGGGACATGGTCTAGTGGTGGACTTGGCAGTGTTAACGGTTGAACTCAATGACTCAAAAGATCTTCAAGTTTTTTTCCAACCCAGATGATTCTATGATTCAGCACCAGTGCACAGGAGAATAGGAATCTATAAAATAAGAGTAGTGAGGAAGCTAACCAGAATTTTACTGAAAACTCTGAGGTAAAAAGAGCCGTTGGGATCAAAGAGGTGAACTCTTGTCTTCTGAATGACATTTTTGCCATTTCCTTCTCCAGGCCAGAATTTCACCCAGTCCAGAGTATGTGTATTTTGTAGGGAAACACTTTGGGAATACAGAGTTGATATAAATGACAACTGCTAAATTACATCACAAAAAGGAGCATTGTGTAGAGACCCTGCGTTGTGAAATGGTGAAATTAGTCATAGCATCATCCTACTGTACCTGGGATAATTAGTCTTTCCGAGAGCACCTAATATGGTAATGTAACTTCCAGCACTGGACCCAGCTCACTCATCCGTACCTCGGGGACCTTTGCACTGTGTAATGTGGGATATATATTCCTGCTCTAAATGCAGGTGTGTTGTGCACAGATTTCCAGATACTCAGACTTGCACCATCACTGTTAGAATGTGTTAGTAGCAGATGCTCTCAAAGCTGTTTGCATTTTCATTCTTCCAATGCATGCTGTGGAACTTAATTAAGGCAAATTAAGATGAGCAAAATAATTAACTTACTTTGTATCTTGTTACGAATGAAATCAGGCTAATCCTGATTAATTTCTACTCTAAGCAGTCTCGCTAAAATCATATTGGATATTTTGGTGATGATGAGTTTTAAAATGGCTTATGTGACACGTAATCTATGCTGTACAGAACGTCCAGTTTTCAGGCCAGTTGGCTGTGGAGTCTGCAATACTTGGTTTGGGAAGGTTGTACTGTATGATTTTATGATTGTATTTGGAGTCTATCTATGCTGAGATATATTTTGATTTAGATTCTGCTGTAGTCAAGGTGTAGTACGCTAATAAGCAAACTATGCTGTGCTTTTTGTGGATGCTCTCCTCATATAAATTACTATAATTTAGGAACAGCTTTGTTGAATTCAGAGGAATGAAATTATAGACCTGGACTTAGAAGAAAATTGGACCCCGAGTTCTAAAATGGATGAATGTGTCCATCCAGGGGGAAAAAAAAAAGAAAATAGAAAAAGATGCTTTCCTGTATTTTTGTAAAAAATAATTGTAAAAACTATTTACAGCTTCTAGAGTTACAGAAAATATCCTGAAAATAAGAGAGACCAAGGTTTGGGTTTTTTTTTCCCAAACTTGGTCACTTCTAATAAATATCTTTTCTCAATTTAACTCTACTGCTGTTCATCAAAAATAAACAGTATGTGATAAACAAATAGGTAATGGTAAGAAACAGAACAAACATTCTAGTAGTTGTCCTCATAATTTACAATAAAAACGGATGTATTTTTCTGTTGTGTATTCGGTATTTGAACAAGATGAATTGTGTCTGCAGTACTTGCGTAGTCCATTTGAATTAGTGCAGCAGAAAGAAGTAATAACTCACAAAGTAAAATAATACTAATGCAGTCTGTGGACATGTGAGAAAGAGGAATTCTATTCAGTCCTCTTTTAATTGCTCCTTCTGTATTATAAAATATTTTTTTAATTATTTAAGCTTTAAAATATGTGAGTTGAGTACAGTAAATGATTGACATGTTGGAATGTTTTTGTTACTTACCCTGGTAATTATTACTTAGCAAGCTGAGTTTTCATGCCAAACGAACAGCCATGAATCAACTTTGAAAGTAAATGGATAATTTCATGTAGGGCAAATCATGAATTTGACATACAAAAAGAGCATAGAGCCAGAATCTTTGTACCTAAAATGAAATGTCAGGTACTTGTCAGATTAATTCAACACTGTGTGTGTTTGATCTGATCTTTGATCTTTACTTTCTTTTTGACCTTAATTGTTTGCTCTGCCCTACTCCCTCTGCTGGAGTCTTGGATAAACTGAATGGCAAAATTGTTTCCTGAAAAGATTAATCATGCACGTACTTATTTGCTTTACAAATGTTCTGCAGCCTAGATTCAAGTAAGTTTTTGATGGCTGTTTCTAATGACAGAATTGCCTACTATGTTCAGGAATAATGCATGCTGTTTAAAATGATTGTGTTACAGAGCTTCTGCAGTAATAAGCCAAATTTTTCCATCTGTGACATTAGAAGAACCCACTGGCAGGTGCTGGGAGTGCAGAATTTTGGTCAAAGCACTTCGTTAGCTTGTGTTGAATCCAAACATGGTTACCAGCATGGTTTGCCAGGATCTGATGTTTAGTATTCACCCAGTGAGTTATGGGCCAATACACAACAGCAGAGAAATGTAGGCAGAGCCCTGCTGAACTTTTGAAGCTTCCCTACATTCAAGGCATCACATCAATACATGTTTGCAGTTGCAATGTAAGCAAAATGCAGTGCTGGAACAAGCGCCACCGGTGTTCTAAGGAAAGGAAGGACTTTGTTATGAAGTAGTGGAAGTACTGTACATTTACTGGCATAAAGCACTTTGCGAGATGCACAGGCACATGTACTTTCACTGCAGGGTCTATTCTCATGCAACCACCCAACATCATTTGCCTTTTGCAGGGCACTTTTTAGGACAAAGGTGTAGGATCTCTAGCAACAATAAACTTCAATGTCAAGTAACAGAAATCTTCTGTAAAAAACATGTAAGAAGCAGTCCTGGTTTAGCCTTGCATCACTTCTATATTAATTTTTAAAAGTATAGAACAGGATGCATTGCTGATAATTTGTTATTACAAATAGTATTACATGGGATAATTAAATTCTTAATATTTAATTTAGCATTTGTCTTTATGAATGTGAAGAGGGGCAGAAATATCCGTTTTGTTATTTATTCTGAATGCCTTGATAGAGAGATTACCTGCTCTGTATAATGTATATTATAGCTCTACTGCTTCTTCCTGCAAATCTACCACTTTTTTCCTGGAAATTTTTGTAACACAAAGATGTACTGCTTCAAATGTGAATCATTTAATGGAAATTCACATATTGTTCATAGTTTATTAGAGACCTTCAAAGAACCACAGATAAAGTTTGAAGCTAGTTGTGAGAAGAAATGCTATGATTTAATTGTCAGGAATAACTTAAATGCATATTTATGCATGCTAATACTCTGCCCTGTGCTGCTCTGCATGGGTGTATTAAGCATACAAATTCATGACTACCAATTTTCGTATTGATTTTGGAAGATGATATAATCTAAGACCATTAAAATTTAAATATAGTCATTGTTTTCTGAGGCTATTGGCAGCTTTTACATTGCCATTTGGAAAACCAGTATAAATGCCACAGGGTGGACAGTGTGAGCTCGTCACTTTGCCATTAGGTGTCTTAGTTTCCCTTCTGCAAAATGATGGTAATTATTATTCTATTTATTTACTGAGACCCTTGAATAGAAACATGCTATAGGAATTTATTTGTAAGAAACAGGAATTGCTGCTACAGTGTTGGCAAATAGATTTATCTACTTGAAGTAGCTGTAGCAGATGAAGTTATTTTTAGTATTCATAGTGAATCATTTGCATTACTAGATGACCTGCATTCAGTAGCTAGCATAGTCATCCATCACAGAGCAGAGCTAGTAAAGTATTCTACAAAATTCATTGTCTTTAAAACTGGATTATTATATTAATCCTGCAATGGGTAGGCAATTTGTACCATTCACTACAATAGAAGTTGAGCATAGTAGTAAATTAACAGATTGGTGAAAGCCAATAGAAGCCTTGCATATATCCCAAGATAGATTTTTGTTCTCCTTTAAAAGACATAAATATAATGTGGAAAACTGATCTTCCAAGATGAAACATCTCTTGCAATAACACCTAATAACAGCTTAGCAACTTGGCCTTCTGTCTCATCTATTTTATGTTAAGAATTAGTTCACTTAATTTTTTTTTTTCTGGCTTTTGAGAATTCATTGTGAACTACTCACTTTTCAGATGGTAACTGAACATTTTCTCAGCATGTTTATGCATGGACAACAAAATTGGAGAGAGACCTGTTGTATTTGCCTTCTTGGACTCTGTTTTGCAAGTGCTTAGGAATTGCCCATATAGTCATGAAGAAAAAGCAGCTGTGTGATGCACTTTGCAATATTTTCCGTTCTTCAAGGATTTCATCACACATATGATTCCTTTATGCAAGTCACCAGAGAGATGGGATGGTGATTGATCAGCACAAAGTATAATTAAGATATTATTCTAGTGAACCATGTTGGCATTGCAATCACTGAAGCAGAACTTTTTTTCCTTTGAAAAAATTTAAGTTTCATTTGCAGGTATGTTACTTTTATAGCCAACAGTTGGAAAGAGAGTGCAGGAGTGCTGGTGGGAGAACAGGTATTGTGTTCATGTGGCTGTTCAAAACAGTGTATCACCTTTCTAGCACAATATGTCAGCTTGTGGTGCAGGTAACTTTCATAAAAGTAGATCTGGTACTATTGCTGTTTACATGAGGAGCATTTTAAAACTCAGAGTATACTCTTACAGTGCTGTTCTTACTGATATCAGTGGTGTTTTCATGTGCTTTGGCATTCAGATATATGAGTAGTTCTGTTACAGGAGTTTATTTCAAGATTTTCATTATTCTAATAGGTGTTCAGTTGTTCATCACTGTAGCTTGTAAGTCTTCCAGATCTGACTAGAAATGTTTGCAGTTTCAGCTGGTTTCTTCCAAGTATACATGCACAGGCACGCAAAGGAAATTGGAGAATGGATATGATATAAAATCAGAACCATTCCACTGAGGATAGTTAAAGATCTAGTACTTTGGTTTTAATATTTTTCAGCATTACACTGCAAATTCTGATGTGCAAGCTGTTGCAATCAGCAGATTGCTGATTTTGACAGGCTAACACTGAAAGGAGAAATCAGAAAAAACATTTGATGCACTTTCTTGGAAAGAAACCATTGCAGGTGCAAGGCAAAAGACATACCCATTAAAATTGTTACTGCTCTTCATAGTAGTGATATGTAAGCCTACAATTTACCAACTAGCTCTTCCTGGCTGTTAGCTGTGCTTGATCCAGCTAAGAGCCATAAATCTCATCCTAGCTATGTCTTCTTGGCAATATGGTTCAAAGGCTGGCATTGTTGCCAAGAATCACCTTTATTTGTCTCTAGAGAACTGCAAGGAATGTCTGCTCAGCATCCTGAACTTTGGAGTATTGCTCATTTGAGACCAGTGACTGATTTCATTGCATTAATTCTTTTTGTTTGTTTCACTTCTCTGAACATCCCCTCAGAATATCTCCACCTCATGAGACCTCTCATAAGTTCCTTAGTTACTCCAGTGAACAAAAACCGGATTAAATGCTTCCGTGGTGATTGTGACCCAAAAGAGTATTCTGAATCTAAAACCTAAAGCGCAGGTGAATTGCTTTGCCAGTGAAAGCAATGTGAGATTTTTAGGGAGAAATAATGTCACCTCCTTAGCCAACTGGTACAGTTGGAAGAATTAGAGAGTTTTGATTTTTTGCATCTTAAATTTACTTAGTTTTTCCAGCTGTATCAGCTAGCCTTATCAGAGATATTGCCTCTCCCTACAGTAGTGTCCCTTATATTCTTAAATCCTTCTAGCTACAGCAGTAACACATCACTGACATAGACTGGACTGGCCTGTGTATTAGTTACTAGTGTGTTAAAAACTAATTTGGAAAGACGTTATTGAACAAATTTGGAAATAATCCTTGAGCATATTTAAAAGACATGTAGTGGTGTAGTGGTGGATTTGGTAGTATTAGGTTAATGGTTGGACTTGATGATTATGTGGATCTTTTCCAACCTAAATTATTCTGTGATTCTGTGAAATATGCATAGGTAATGTTTAGTAGTTCTGTTGCATAAAAACTTCTTTGTACTTTGTATCCCAATAAAAGAATACTCTGGGGAAAAAAAAGGAACCTATCTAACAGAATGAAATTATTTAACTTGTAGGTTTAGAAAGAGCTAGCAGTTGCTAGCTGGAGAAAAAAAAAGAGGTTCACATATGATGTGGAACACATACTTTACCACGAGTGGAGTCCAAAAAGGAGACTAGGATTTGGAGTTCACTTTTGGTAAATCCACCTGTGGGGTCTAAAGATGTTTTTAAGAAAAGTGTGTGTGATTTTCTCATTGTACATCAAAGCACATAACAAAAGCCACCTTCTCTTCTTCTGATCCTTTTACGATATTGGGGTCTGGTTTGTATATTGTTTATGACTTGATGTCATCATGGGGTCCTGTGGGTGATACAGGCAGACAGGTACTGCCTACTAGAAATTTATATGTGAGAAAAACAGGCTTAAGGTTTCCCTGGTCAGGCAGAGCAGTGGTTGGTGCTGGCTTGAGCAGTGGTTAATGCTGGCTTTGTAGAATACCCTAAATGTCTGTCTATCTGAAGATAAATCACACCCATCGTCTGCCGAGGCTGGTTTTTTTTTTAAGTCTAATATGTGATTTGGTATGTTTACAAAAAAAAAACCCTTTAAGACATGTTGAAAATCTCACAATTGAAATGATACTGTTAAAATATTGTGCTTATCTTAATAGTAGCATATGATTCACTATGTGGATGAGGCATTTTTTTGCCAAATAAATCCATGGTTTTGTTCCTTTGCCAGAATAAATCCTTTGAGCCTTTATCAAAGTGAAATGGTAATAGCCTGCTAAACAGTATGAAAGAATTAGGTGATAAAATAAAGAATGACTTTAATAAGTGCACAGTTCCCAAATTATACCTTGATTTTGAAGTGAATGTAGAGACCTTACCCAGCTGTGATTTGATAATTGTTGTAAAATATTAGCACATTTCCTTTATTTCAGAATCTCTACGTGAAGCATGTTTTTAAATTATACAGTTTAAAATTCAGCAAAAGATCAAACATCAAAACTAACTATGCTGACTAAAAGCATATATTCTGTAATGTGAAACAGGCTGTGAGTAATAAAAACTAGATGGAATAGGAATAAGATGTGTAGTCACCACCATACAGATAACTTATTTACCTTGTAAGCTCTCAACAGCTGGAAGAAATAAAGTTATCTAAATACTACCCAAAGTAGCTGGAAGCTATAAGCACCACTACAAATATATATATGTATATATATATATCTGTTTAAATAGTGGGGAGGTTTAAATTATCACATAATGTCTGCATAAAATATGCAGGTCTGATATTTTTATTGTAATGGTCTACAGGAATTTTGATGTAGTTGCGTAAATCATATCTTCCACACAGAATTTTATTATGCGGTCTGTTTACAGTTTTCACACTTAATGCAGATCAGTTATAGTGATACTGTGGGGCATGAGGAAGATAATGGTGAACAATGAAAAAGCATGTTAAGAATAAAAAGGTATTTTATGAAATTTAGTCTCAAACATAGCTTGAACGAACCCTGACACAGCTGATATGGCTGCCTGTTTCCTGTGCCAGGAACTACCAAGGAACCCCACCAGGAAGTGTGTTACAGAGCACGATCACATTACACCCTTGTTTTATGGTTCATTTCACTTATTTAATGCAATTTGAGTACCTGCAAAAAAAGAGCACTCTAAAAAGGGGATGTTTATTATTCGAAAATATGTGATTTCTTTGACTCAAGTAACTTGGGTTTTGGGAACACCTGATGTGCCTAATGTAAGGCAAGGCAAATCAGTACAACCGTGCAGCAGGTTGTACAGCAGAAGTAGCATGTTTCTGTATTCACGAAATGTAAAGAATGATGCAGATAGTTTGTATCGGTACACTTTTGCCTCTCTACTTTAGTAAACCAACTGTGCTACAGTACTACTACAACAACAAAATTCATAGTAGTTTTTCCTTAATACTCCAAGTGAATTTTAATACAGTACAGCGGTTTATTAAAATTATGTAGCATAAAAGGGTTGTTTAGTGTTCCAGCTGATTTATGGGGTGTGATAAAACATTCCAAAATCCTTGGAAACACGGAACATGCTACAGCCTATATTTGGTTTGACAAAGCTGTGCTCATACGAAGGAAGAATGTTTAATGAGCTAACTAGATAATGATTCATCAGTTCTGGCAGAGGAACTAATTTTTGTTAATGTAGTACTTAAAAATGTGTGAAATGAACAGCTGGATACCACAGTTGTGGCGTGCCGCATTAAGTCTCTGTCTGTTTTCCCCTATAGTGATCTCAGTATGAACAACATTACTAAGCTGCCCTCAAACCCCGTGCACAATCTCCGCTTCCTGGAAGAGCTGTAAGTATCATTGTATCCTTGATGGGCATAGTTAGCACTAGATACATTCCTGTGTTTGTCTCTAATACTTACTGTGGGAACCAGATAAAACGGTGCAGGAAAGCTGTCAGCCTGATACTTCTGGCACATGCGGAAACACTTAGGTGAAAAAAAAAAAGCAATTGCTTGTGATTCTGGAAATGAACTTATAAAAGAGTTACCGTGAGGCTACAACTTCTCTAAGCAGAGACAGAGCCAAACAAATTAAAATTTTTAAACAAGGGCTGTTTAAAAGAGCTGGATTGCTTTTTGGAAGTAGTCAAGCAGCAGGATATTAAAAGTTTGAATACT
This sequence comes from Forpus xanthops, assembly GCA_032466535.1. NCBI lineage: Eukaryota > Metazoa > Chordata > Aves > Psittaciformes > Psittacidae > Forpus > Forpus xanthops. The sequence continues at coordinate 16,798 of JASSUY010020613.1, forward strand.
GGCTCATGTTTATTAAAATCGCAAGTAAAGCTATAATCAAAACCAAAACCTGCTGCCTCGTTCTGCTTGTGTCAAGGACAATTGAGTCCACATTTCATAGTATCAAGGCTTCTTGTCCTAATCACTTTTAATTACTGTTTCCTTACTCTTATATTTAGCATCCCTGAAGGCTGACTGTAAAATGCAGAATCCTGCAAAAAGCTTCGTTAAGCTATATATGTATTGCATTCACTGGGGGGAAAAGGTACCCTGCAAAAAACTAGCTAATCAAGCACAACATCAAAAGGGGAATGCTCATTTGAAGTGATGGTAACTAACTAAAAGTGAAAAGTCTTGTGCATTCATGAGACCTGGATTTGGCAGTGACCCCAGTTATAATGACCGAGGCTTGAAAGAAAATTCAGGTTCCTGAGAAGTGATGGAGACTCTAACTGATGCACCATAGGTTGTGTGGGAAAAAGCTGGCACCCACAATTTGCATGAATATCTCTAAAAGTTGATTAAAAGAATTGTCTAGGCATCCAGCCTCTTATAAAATGTGGTTTATAAGCTTTTAAAAGTAAAAGCCTCCTTTTTTTATAGCATGGTTTGCTCCTAACACCATAAAAACCATGTAAGATATGCAAAGTCATGGTGCTGCCCTTCTTGCAAAAACATGGTCTGTTTTAAGCAGTGAAGTGTGTGCAGCTCTCTGTAATTTAGGTAGGTATTGCACTGACAACTTTTGGTGTCCTTTTCAACACTCATTTGAATTTTGCTATGAAGAAAGGAAAAAAATGGGTGAAAAACCCTATTTTGTAATGCTGTCTTTGAACAATACTCTGTTTGCAGGCTGATTTTCCTTCTTACTTTTTTACTGGCATCACTTGTACTTAGAAAGCATTGTTGCTTTGATATCTCTCTCTTCCTTTAATTTCTGCTTTTCTTTGGTTATTATTGTCTGTATTACTGTTGGTGAAACTTTCAAGTATCATACACATATGGACATAACAGAGCATAACACAAATACTAACAGTCTCAAGTGCTTATGAAATGAATTATGCCATAAAGACCTTGCTTATGGATTTTTACATCATGTTTATGTTTGCTTTTCCTGGAAGGAAATTCTAATGCATCAAGCCGAGTTACCATCACTCTTTCATTTTACAGCCTAAAGTTAGATGACCCAAATAAGTAAGACTTATGTCACTGTTTGAGAAGCTCTTCAGCAGTCAACTTCATCTTACTGATCAAGACCTTTGATAATGTTCTTACCTTATTCTTGGTTTGGGCCTATGTTTTCCACCAGAAATATTAAACTGCTGTCCTATTAACCTTCTTCCCATTTAAGTAATTCCATTCCTTCATTACTGGTAGTACCAAAAAATATTTATTCACTATGTTGTGTTTTACATGTATGCAATCAGCTCCTCCATTCATTTCACACAAGCCAATAATTTCCATTTCTCATTAATTGTGATGCTGTTTTGTGAAACCCTTCCAGTTTGTATTCACTTTTCAAATAAACAGAGGAAAATTAAGCCTTTGAAGAGGTGAGGCAACTGATTACCTTAATGCCCATTCAGACTCATTGTGCTGAGAGATTCTTTGGTGTTCAGAGGCATGTAATACATTTCAGTCTAGTATTCCATAGAAAAAGGTATAGACAATAGAAAGAGAACTGGATATTGAATTTTTAAGGAGGGGGTAGCAGTCATTTGTAGTACCTATGCTCCCCTGCGTTAATTTCTGAGCAGTGACTGTACACATGAAAATTATTTTGCCGCATGATTTTTATTCCTATTTCTGGGAATTCACAGGACCTCAGAATGGTTTGGGTTGGAAGGGATCTTAAGATCATCCAATTCCAACCCCCTGCCATGGGCAGGAACACCCTCCATTACATCAGGTTGCTCAAAGTCCCATCCAGCTTGGCCTTGGGACACTACCAGGGATGGGGCAGCCACAACTTATCTGGGCAGCCTGTGCCAGAGCCTCACCACCCTCACAGTGAAGAATTTCTTCCTAATGCCTAGTTTAAATCTCCTCTCTTTCATTTTAAAGCCATTCCCCCTTGTCCTATCCCTACATTCCCTTGTAAAATGTCCCTCTCCAGCTTTCTCATAGGTCCTCTTTGGCTGCTGGAAGTTTGCTAAAAGATCTCTCTGGAGCCTTCTCTTTCCAGACTGAACAGCCCAACTCAGCCTGTCTTCATAGGAGAGGTGCTCCATCCCTCTGATCATCTTTCTGGCCCTCCTCTGGACTCTCTCCAAAATTCTGTGTGTTGGTTATGTGGCTTAGTTAAAGGCACCTATTGTAAAAGATAACTTGGCCCGTACTGCAGATGTTGTAAAATAAGATTTTATGAGATCTTTATAGCAAAGCAATGTTTCCATGGAATTAAAATGTATCTTAGAAATGTCTCTCTGCTTTTTGAAATATAACTGCACTGTGAGCTTAAAATGCTTTTTTTTAGGTTGTTTTTTTTTTTTTTTTGAAAAAAGTTATTAATCCTTTTATTGGAGGTCTGGTTCAGAACCTGATAAAAGCTAACAATTGATCCCACTGAGTTTTAGCTTAGATCTTAAGTTCTAAGTGCTTGGTTTGGCAATAATGGTAAGTCATTACCCCAAAATAACTGGGTAATGGACAGTTATTTTGACAGTTAAATGAGAATTAAACCAGTTGTTTTGACTCTAAAGCAAGGATGTATAAGGCAGGTTCAGCCACTTCTGATCTTCTAGGATGAATCTGATCCACTCTTCTAGGCAAGGTCAGACACCTTTGCAAGCAGCATTCTTGTAGTCCTGATGATCATGCTTTGTATTTATCCTTAACCAAAGACTTTGATCAGTGCAATGCAACATATTGAAACTACATTGTATTTTTCAGGTGCAAGTTCCTCTAAAAACTTTGGAAAACCTCATGGTACTTTGAATACTGAACTGTTCTAGCTCCTCAAATGTTTAGTTTGGAGCAAGGTCTTTTATTTGTGAAAATGATGGGTCTTTCAGGCCTCATTTTCTCTTAAAGTGCATATGATGGAACTCACACCAAGAAAGGAATATGCTTAAGCTGCTTTATTATCAGCAAGTTGCTCTGCATGAACATGTACAACACCATTAAGTCAAATTCTTCATTATAAATTCAAAATAACTGCAGATATTTATCAGTATGACTGAGTCCAAGACTCAATATCATATGGAGGATTTGTAAATGCATGCCATTCTACAATATATGTAGAATGGCTGTATTAATAGATCAGTAAATTAGAGTACTCCATGAAAAAAAGGTTCTTTAAAAGAGTGTAAGGAATTACCAAAGGTAGGAATTCTAAGCTTTTAAGAGGCAGCTACATATGAGTATAGACATCATTTTGTGACTAGTAACACTTCAAAGCAGTGCCTGAAACTGTTTTATTTTCTAAATTAATGTCTCTATGAAGAGCGAGGAAGAAAGCCAATAATAATTTGAAACTATTTGACTCAGACCAAACTGCAGATATCTCCATCTAGATATATTTCTACACATGCATGCTTGTGCATATGCATAAATATATGCACACACCCCCACATATGCAGAAGTATAAGGCTTTAGTTTTCATTTTAAACGAGGAAAAAATCTACAGATAAGGAAAACTCCAAGTGATTTTTGATACTTTGCTATATTTCAGCAACTTAAAATAGGCATTTTAGTAAAACAGCAACAAAGGACTCTTTTCTTACAATTATTTTACCTACAGAGAAACCAGTTACAAATAGCTTTCACTTCACAAAAGCCAGCAATGAAGCCACCTTCAATTGTAACCTACATACAGACGCAAGAAAGTTTACTGACACCAATGTTATTTCTTAGGAGAGCCTTGAAGGCAATTAAGTGTATCTACAAAATTTTTCAGATTGATCATGATATTATTGTAGCAGTTATCTAGGCATAAGTGTCTTTAGAAGTGCATCTTACTACAATACTGAATTGCAGAATTGCAGATACAATATGCACCAGACATATCATGTGAACCTTACCGTGATTTGTGTGGAAATCCCTTTACACCACAGACGTGATCAAAAGGCCACGGTGTACATGAAAACGAAGTCCTAAATTGCCAGGCATAATCCATTACCATCTGTTCTTATTTATTGTTTTCCCTTTACTTCTCTCTCCACTTGCTCTTTCTTCTTACAAAGAAGTTTTCAAAGCTGTTAATGGGAATTAGGTGTTCTTTTCCCCACTGACTGAGCAGTAAGACTGAGCTCTGATCATTTATGTCTTTGAAAACCAAGAGCATTAGCTCCTGGGGTCTTGTACAGTCTATTTTTGCGCTGGTGCAGGCACATTATGGCTAGCACTGAAAATTGACTCTGTACGTTTTACTATTATGTAAGCTAGTAGAAAACATGAAAGTACTGCAGCCATAATCTAAAACTTTTTGGAGAAAGTCAGGAAATACTGTAAATTACTTCAACAACCTTCAGACAGGATGCTTGGCAACTCAAATCTGTCCCAAAGATTAATCTGCATAGGTTTAAAAACCTCCAAGGCAAAAAAGTAAAAATACCTTCAACTGATATGCTCAACAGAAGTAAAACTAGAGTATCATCTAGTGTCTCAGACTATCCGCACATGCTTCCTTCCTATGTCACTTACATACCCTTTTACAGTGCTTGCACAGCAGGTTTTAGTGATGCCATTCTCAGTGGAAATTTCCCTGGGCCACCTCTGTCAGCTAAAGTTTCACGAGCTTTCACTGCTAAATGACTTACAGCCCCACAGGGAATTTCAGAGCTGGACACAATCGAGCAAATAAGTTGTGAATTTGATTTCTTCACATAAATGGTGAATTTGATTTCTTCACCTCATGCATGTAGAGATGGTCTGTTCAGACTATGCCACGCTTGGTGTTTGTCAGTGCAAGGTACCTGCCAGGCAAGGGGCCTATGATACATTGTCAATTCTGTTGATGTAAGGCAGATTTCATTGATACCTCAGGGCTGTGACCCCTCAACTTTGCTTCAGTACACCCAGGAAGGCACTCAGAGCCCAGGCAGAGGGAAGTGCACCGATCATCTTGAAATGTCCATAAAAGCAGTGAGATGTTTGTCTAGTTAGCCAGTTGGAAGCAATTAAGGTAGTTTTCTCCCCTAGTTTTTACATACACAGGTTTACTAGAAAAGAATAAACACAAACATAGATTTCTGCTGTACGAGATAACCAAACAAGGGCCATGATGTTCTAGAACTATCACTGCCTTTGTTGCTGTTCCTTTTTGCCATCAAAGCAAGTTACAACGAAGAACTCACCCATGTGGATGTGTGAGGCTGACACCCTCCAAACTGCCCTTTTTGCTGCCTTATCAAGAATGACAAGATAAGGAACAAAAAAAAGGAGAAACAGCAGAGCAAGTGCTTTACTAAACCATACGTGCTTGCATTGCTTGTTGAATAACTCATGCTGACAGGTAATTGTTCTGGAAAAGATAATGCAGATTGCATGGAACAGCCTTGACACTGGAACTGCTGTGCATCTGTGGTATGAAGTGGCAGAAGGGGAGAACATGGGGGAAGGAAAAAGTGAAAGGAGTAAGATACGCATGCAAGCAGAAACAGTAAATGTTCTAGGTTTATATCCAGGAGGCCTTGTCAGTGCTGCTGCGTTGCTCTTATTGAGCATGTGTTGAAGTTTATTTTTGGCTTGTGGCTTGTAAGTGCTTTCTGGAACTTGTAATATATAATCCAGCAATATTCAGTATGCACCAGTTTAGAATGTCAAAGGAAGAAGGTTTTTTTTTTGTTTTGCGGTCAATCAGATAGTGACATACTTAATTAAACTACGGCAAAACAATGCTTTATTAAATGTGCTATATATCTGTAGAACCTGAGGCAGGATTTAAATTTAAGTCTTTCTTACACACTGTAGCAAGTACACAGAAATAGTTTCCTTTTTTGTCAGTGGAAGTTCAGCCTGTTTGTAGGCAGTGAGCACTTCTGATCCCTACACTGTTCAATTTTCCACTTCCTTAGAATTATGGGTAAGGAATTCAACCAATATCACATTTCTATCTAGTAGGTTCACAAGCACATAAACCCAACAACTTCTCATTAAGTTGTTTTATGGATTTCCAAACAGGGGTAGCAGTAATTTTTCCCATACCTCTTTGATACTGCTTCATTGTACCAGTCAGAAAACAGCAGTAACCTTGAAACTTGTTATCTACACAATTTATGTCCTTTGCATATCACACAAGAATGACAAAACAGCTGTCACATTTTTGTTATTGACAGTTTGATCAAGATGTGTCGTACTGCAGTGCACTTCAGCTGGCCTGTTAGTATTATTTTTAGTTCTTATCCTTTATGGTGAGAACCAGGAAGGTTCTTACTTACCCTTTACTGGCACTTCTGGGATAAAACCAAACCCAGTATCAGAAGCATAAATGATGCTTGGAAGACCCAACCTAGGAAATGTGATATATACGATCCAGCATTTGTTGCTCTATCTTGCTGTAACATTTGAACACTGAGAAAGTAATTTTAGCAAATTTCAGATTTTTCTGAGAGTAGTGATTTGGTGACAGCATTCTTTAGACACAGGGATAAAGTTATGTCTCTTATTGGTTGTATCCTTGGGATGCACTGCTGGGAATCAGAGTGGGATCTCGTGGCCAGTGTTGGAGAACCTCCTGAGTGTCAGCCTTGCTGCAGTCAGAAGGCAGGTACCTGAATGCGTGTGTAGCAGAAGGGCCTGTTGGAGCCCTATAGAAGGGTGCTGCATTCTGCAGTGCTGAGAACAAGCTGGTTTTTTCTCAGCACTGGCTGTGGACAGCTTTACCACAGGAGAGATCAATTGGCTTTAGCAGTTGCTGGATCACACTTATGCCATGTGCAGAAAGAGTCCATGTGCAGAAAGTCTCTGCCTTTTATAGGCAGAGAAAGAAGTAATACATTTGAGACTATATCCTTAACTGACAAAAATCTGTGATCTTTTCCATCAAAGCCAGCTGAAGATCAAATGCACACTGATTTCATTCCAGCTGCTTGAGGTCAGTTGAAGTTATTTCAGTTTACACCCTATGAGAATTTGGCACATGCATTTTAAAAGGCAATTAGGCCCTAAAGCAAGATCAGAGTGTGTTATATTTTAATTTCCAACTAAACTGTAAGTAGCAATAAATATAATATACAGCACAATTATGACTTGCACACACTCCTCCCCTTTTTTAAAGAAAGGATATTATCTTTACATTTTCTTCTTTGATCTCTCTGAGCATCAGAGTTATTAATGTATCATTTGACCCACATTCCTTTTTATATTAATATAATGATTACAGTTTTAATTAACATGACAGATTGAAATATAAAAAGATAATTAAAATGCAGAATAACACTAAAATTTTTAGTCTAATAAAGTAATTCCTAAACAACCCATTTTGAAGTATATATGTTGATACGATCCATTAGTTAACTAATAATTAAACAGCAATTAACCACTCATTCATTCATTTGTATTGCACTGGCTCAAGAATAATTGCTAATAAGTATCACATTAAACTCTTATCTCAAAATTTTAGTTGACTTTGGAAAAGTGCTTTATGACTATCCACATTGTCAAAGCTTTTCTGATATGCAAGAACATTTTGTGTAATCTATTTATGGAGGTATATATAAGCCGAAGAAAATTATAGTCATAGAAATATATAAATTATATATGGGCTATATATTTATATAGCTGGACTAAATATATGTGTAGCTATGTGCTTGTGTATCTTTGATTAAGCTTGACAGGAAAGAAAATTGAGCTGAAGTTTCAAGACTGGTAATTCTTCCTTGAACAGGAGTGATTTTTTTATATCCACAAGTTGTTTTAGGAAGAGATTTGTAAATTTATGTTTCCCTACTATATTTTCATGTTGTTACTCCTCAAACAGCCATTTCCTTTATTAGAAATTGAGATAATAGTTTTAGGATTGGTACTAGTGCTGTTGGTACAATGCCTCAGAGAAAAGATGGTAAGAGGAGAAGAGTTGAGGTAGGATGGAAATGAAAGCTGTATTTCTAATTGTGTCAGCACAAATATTTCCACAGACATCAATGAGACTAAGGTTTCACCACGGATCTTTATCAGTTATTAAGAACAATTATGGCAGTTGAGGAGGTAGATCAGGCTTTTAAGAAAGGAGTTTCAAATTACGAAAGAGAATTACTTATCTGTACCTGAGGTATAAAAGACACAATCTGTGATTGCATGAATTTTAATGGAATTTTCCGCATGGCACACTAGTGGTTTAGCACCAAATTCAAGAAGGTTAGTACTGTGTAGCGGCAGAACTGTCCCTGCTGTTGGGGTTCTTCACTATCTCAGGCCTTCTGTATTTTCAGTTTGTATTCACAAATGCAAGGATTTTTCACCAGTTTCTAGGTTCTTCTGTGTAATTCCTTTTCAATTATCTATCTGGAGAGTTTGTTAGTTGCTGCATATAATGTGGAAAATGAAGAATAAAGCATCTGTTTTCCAAGAAAATAGCCAAATATAAAATTGACTGAGTTGTGGCATTGATGTTAACCTACTCATTTTTAAATCTGCATATATATATGCATATCCAAACTCATGGTAGCATTCCCTTAGCATGTGCAGTCTTTGCCCTTGTTCCTTAAATAAAATCAGCAAACCAGTGAGTGAGCAGAAATAAACTGCAGAGTCAAAGGGACATCAAAGCAAGATAGTAGTTCAGGAAACTATTTTTGTAGAAATCCCTCAGTGTCTTTGTGCTGTTGAAGGATGATTGCATATTGCACTTACAGTTACATTCTGTATAGGATGCATGTGGACTGATCAAATATAATGCAACATAAGTGATATAATGATATACAACCTGTATTAAAGGGCATGCACTGACACTAGCCTAGAAACATTGAGTCACTCTCATATTGCTGTTATAGTTTACTGGCACAACAATGAGTCTAATGTATTAACCATACTTTTCAGTGTAATGAAATTCTACTTAACTGTGTCTGTTCTGAAATAGAATTGCAACAGATTTCACTGGATTTCCACTTCTCAATAGTGGAGCTTGACTCCTTTCACACTACTTTTTCCTGTCATATATTGAGCCACACCAAGATTCAGAGTGTCATCTATTCTCCTACATTACAGCACCTTGCAAGATTTAATCAGTAACTTGTTCCAGAAAATTCCAGTGTGCTAATCCTGTTAGAACATGGCGTGAATATTAATGAATATACACATACATTTTTCCCAAGGAGACTCTTATCTTCCTTGCATGTCCCTCCTATAGGTTTGATGCTACCAGATTTTGAAATACATTTTACAGATGCTTATTCAGCATTTACTGGATCTTACTCAAGCAAAGAAGGAAAGCAGCCACTACCTGTATAGTACAGTCACTGCCCACTGCAGATAATGAGGAGTAGCTGGGATAGATCTGCCACAGAGTTAGCTGTCGAGAGAAGACTTGTTAGTGTTTCAAGTTCACCTTCCACTCCAGCAGGTAGTAAGAGGATGCTTGATACAAAGCAAGGCTTGTCCTGATGCAGAAAAAGATACACACACAAAGCAGTTTTGATTTGGTGAAGAGAAACTGTTGTATTAAAGATGTAAAGAAAATAGTTGGCTGTGCTCAGTCACAACTTCATATTTATTTGTTTTTCTCTCAGGAATGAAATTTTTCTTTTCAGACATAAAAATCAAAGTAAAGCAAAACTTTCTGATCATTTTCAGTGCTTTCAGTGGGTGTCTCAGTTGTGTTGTCTTTGGGAATGTTGTCTTTAGGAATGTTCTGATTTGTTGACCACAGTTTCTCAGAACTATTGCACAGCAGGAGAGGTCAGAATACACCCAAAGGGTAAAAACACAGAATCATAGAGTCACCAGATGTTTTGGGTTGGAAGGGTCCTCTGGAGATCAGCTAGTCCAACGTCCCTGCTAAAGCAGCTTCACCTGAAGTTGCATAGGATTGTAACCAGGTGGGTTTTGAATATCTCAAGAGAAAGAGACTCCACAACCTCTGTGGGTAGCCTGGTCCAGTGCTCTGTCATCCTCAAAGTAAGAAATTTCCTCCTCATATTCAGATGAAACTTTCTGTCTTCCAGTCTGTAGCCATTGTCCCTTACCCTGTCGCTGTGCACCTATAAAAAGAGTCTGGTCCCGTCCTCTTGACACCTACCCTTAAGATATTTGTATGCATTAAGATCCCTCTCAGTCATCTCCTTTTCATGCTAAACCAGCTCAACTCTCTTAGCCCTTCCTCATAAGACAGATGGTCAAATTTGTTAATCATCTTCATAGCCCACACAAGATCCAGGGCCTGTGATATTGATGCTACTTCCAGCTGTCCATAGAAGGCCTCCTCAACTTCCTCCTTTTTATCAGGGTGTAGTAAACACCCACAACAGTGTCACACACATGTTAGCCTGCCTCTTAATTCTTACCCATAAACTCTCAGCTCATTCTTCATCCACTCCTAGGCAAAGCTTGATATATTCCATTTGCTGTCTTACATGAAGAGCAGCTCCACCACCTTGCCTTACTGCACTGCCTTTACTAAAAAGTATATAGGCATAAACAGAAGGGCAATACTTAAAGGAGAGCCAAAACACACCTTTTCATAGATATGGCCATCTTTATAAATTGCTACCATTTGAAAGGATGGAGGCAGCATGCTTTTCTCTCAGCTGATTTATATTACATCTTCTAGAAAGAAACATACAGTAGTATAAAAACTTAGCTTATGTTTAAGCCAAAAGTATCCTAGTCTCTTGAATGGTGGCTAATGAGTACTGAGGGAAACGTGATAACACTTCCCCGCAAACTTTTCCAGCTTCCATTAATTCGCAAGATTATATATAGCAGCATAAGTAAAATCTAATTCTAAAATAATAGAGCTCAAAAGATATGATCTAAAGTCAGTGGTTCTGTGTACTTTCATTTACTTTTTTATTAAAGAGATATACATTTGAGACGAAATGTACTTAATGAGATATTTCTAAAATAGAAATTCTGGAAATAAATAACCTTTAAAAATTGATCATACAATAAAAGCCAACCATTTGGTTATTTAAGTGCTATAAGCAAGCTAGTTCATTCCTGCCCTCAGAAATTTTTAATTAAATGCTGATCTATAGAGACAGTATATTTACCTTCGTCTATTTGGGGAAAGTAATATTTACCCATCCAGACTTAAATCACTGCCCAAAGTCCATACAAAGTTCAGTAAAATACTGGGTAGTTTCCCTTAAATATTTTAGGGTAATGGAAAACAAAATCTTTGAAGTGGAGAAGAGTAAACCCTGATAGATGCTTTACAGCTACCGTAGTGTCAACAGGGGGATTAATGTTCCCCGATGCCAAGACTTTGAATAGAACGCAGTAGTAGCATGAAAAAACCACAAAAAGGCATTAAAAATGGTCAGGAACAAATAAACCAAACTTAATGAGCTTTACAGAATGCCTTAAATAACTGATATGTTAACTTTCATCCAAGAATATTGAAAGAATTAACAATCCCAGTGAATCATTTTTGCTGACTTTTACGGAATACCACAATGCTGGGGAATTCTAAAGGCCTGGGAAGATGCTACTGTTACGCCAGCATTCAGAAGTGGTGTCTTGGGAATAGGCAGATGGTTTGCCTGAAGTTGGTCCCACAGAAAATCACAAAAAGGGCATCATAAGAATTTAATATGTTAACTGAAGGGCAGACAACATCATTACACAAAAATAATTGTTGCCAGAAGTCTACCTTTTCTGAGGTTGCCAGTTTACTTGGTATGAGAACTACATGGGCATACACGTATTTTGGCATTTATGATACATTTGATGTAGCCCTCTGCTGAAATATGTACAGCTGTATCTGATGGGCATGATCTTCTGCTGCATAAGAAGAGGAATATGATAAAAAATAGTATTAATCACAGGCTACAAAATTAGCAAGAACTCTTTCCGAACAGAAAAATATTCAAAGCAGGATTTCAAGAATGATCTAACGTTTGAAAAACTCAAAAGGAGTAAATGCAGAAGTTGCCTGTACCAAAAAGAAGATTAACTTGTGGTTCCACCCCTCTGAAAATGTTTGTACAAAGTGTATTTAACAATTGAGAAGTTGTGATCTAAAAGAAAAAGAAACAATGTAAAACAAGGGTTGGAATCTGAAACAAAACAAAGAAAAGAGAAAAAAAATATGTGCCAGTTTAACAGTACTGGTAACTGATACTTAGAACAGCTCAGGAGCATGGCTCAGCATCCCTTGCTTACAACTAACCGTCTGCCAGCTTTGGATATTCCTCTGAAAGTTGTTGAAACTGGAGCCATGCAGAGGGGTCAGGCTTTTAGGGTGGTATACTGTGTGGCCAGATGATCCAAATGGACCTTACAGTCAGAATGACAGTAGTTCAATCTGGCAGATCTTCTCCTGAAATCACTTTGACAGAAAACCTGGCCAGAAAAGGAAACGGGGAAAAATTGCATGGAAAAGTTTTAGCCCTCAGAGACTAGCTCAAATACAGCCCATTGCAGTACAGTCTTACTGAAACCATCTTCAATGTCAATGAGACAAAATACCTCTGTGCTTAGGTATTTCTTTCTAAATATATTAGATACAGATTACAGGTACAACAAAAATGTCTTGAAATTATGACACTGTGTTCTCAAAAAATGCCAAACATTAAAGCTTACCACAGAAAGCCACAATGATGCTGTGAACCTGGGAAAAATGAGTATTAAATATTGAAACAAAACTTGAAAGCTGCATAATGTCCCAGTTAAATTACTGCAGTCCTGTCTTTGCAACAGGGAGGAGCATCCTTGGTAATTGTCAAAGCCCTTCTCCAGGAGCTCTTAAACAAATCTGATTTTCTCAGCTAGCCCATTTTGTGAAGAGCATTCCAGTTCAAATAGGCAGTATGATCATGTGGTGTGTTAGGCAGTTTGTATGGTGACAATTGTGAAGATTGCCACAACATGGCCACTCTTAAGAGTGGCTGGTGGCCTGAAAGAGCACCAACTTCTGTCTTTAGATGTGTGAGCTTAGTTCTCTGCTATTTATCAAGCTTTCTAAATGACACACAAAGCAGGAACATATAGCCGTAAGTGAAAACCTCAATACCTTAACCTGCCTTTTTCCAGTGAAGTTTTGCAGACTCCTCACTTTCTGGTTCATGCCACATTCATGTCCAGACTCATGTCCAGCCATGTAATTAAAATAAGAAAGCAGAAGCGTGCTGTAGGGATGAAGCAGTCACAGGTCTTTCCAAAAAACTCTTATCGTAAACTCAGATCAGCTTAGATAGGTCCTGACCCTCTGCTAGTCAGTGACCCACAAATGGCATTTACTTTCAGGGACCCAGTCTGGTGTGCATAACCAACACTTAATCCAGCAACAATCCAAAAGTCACTGGTTTTCGTTGAGAATGAAGGCTAAAGCTGGAGAAGCCCCTCAGATAAATATGAGCTCAGCCTGCGAGTTCCTCACCTTGGAGCAAGAGTGAGCCAGGTCTGGTTCACTCATTTGCCTGCAGGAATTCAGGTGCACATGCCCAGTTCTCAGATGTCTCAACAACAGACTGCAGCGTACTCCAAAATAAGAGACAAGTTCGTCCGCTCTGTCTGAAGTCAAGTGCCCCTGCAGAGCACAATTAAAATAATTGAAAAGAGAGAGGAAGAGCCACTTGCTCAGAGTTACAGGTCACATCACCCAGCAGGTGTGTGTACAGGAAGAGCCTTTCCCACATTTGAAAATGGCCTGAAAAGTCTTTGGAGTTGGGCTCTAGAATCATGTTTTCTTTATTTATGGCTCTATTTTTTACTTTTATTTTCTATATGAAAAAGGTGTCTAAAGAGAAGATATGCTCAGGAGCCTGGGGCAACTAAACTCTAAAGAAAGATCTTTAAGGGCCAGTCACTGCTGGATCTTTGAGACTGCAGTCATTAGCAGGTGGTCTCTTTCACAAACAGTATTGGCAACTTCAGTGCCTTCTTCAGTGCTCTAGGTTCTTCTGTGGCAGCTTGGTACCTAAGGTATTTTTTGGATCTAGTCCTGTGATCTTTTCCTAAGGGGCCAGAGGGCAGATCAGATGTCAGCTCTTGCAACATCAGTTGGTCTATGGTAACTGCAGCTTTGGTGTGCAGTGGCTTAGCTGAGGGGAAGTATCAATTCTGAGGGGCTTAATTTACTCACAAAGAGGGTTTCATCATATCAACCCACGTTTGCTGCCAGCTGCCAGCATACACTATATCTCTAGTGACACAAAGTAACTTTACTGGGCATCTGACCCTGGCAGTCAGTTTCCCAGCCAGGGTACAGGTGTCATAGCACATTCACCCCAAACTGGGATGTCAGTAGGTTAAATGCAAGATTCTCAGTAGTTCTGCTGTGCCATTGCGTTCCAATAATGTGCTTTTATTTCAAATCAAATACAAAATCTCCTTCCTAGGCACAAACCTTACAGAATGCATTCTTTGTCAGAGTAATACGCTTTACAGAGGTGTTTATTGTACTCACCTATCTCTGTGAGGTATGTTTGGGTATTCTCTGAAGGAAGATGCAATAGAAGTATGGAAAAAAGCCATACAAATTTTAGCAAATACATTTTATGCCAACCTTATGAACCTTATCTCTTCACAGGAAAAACTATGATTCCACCAGTGCAGCAGTTTTCTGTGTAGTCATCTTAAAATGGGCCATGGTCGTGACTGTGTAGATGTATTTCAGTGCAAATTAATTAAATGTTAACAAACATCATACATGCACAATTCCAAAAGTGGATGCCTGTAAACCCTATAATGCTAATTGTTGTCAGTGCATATGTATTTTAGTTGCTGAGATAGCTGCCATCTTTGAAAAGAACAATATGAAGAATTCAGTGTACATTCTAAACTATAAACTCAATTTGCAACAAAATGGCATTTTTTCCCTGCAGTCCAGTTGTCAGTAAATCAACTGTACAGTTAAGGACTTTTTTTTTGCTTTTAAATGTGTATTAATGACAAACCAAGGCTCTTAAACTACTGCCTCTGGCATCAGTCACTCAAACATAGCTGTGTTGCACTTTTTAACAACCAAATTAATTCCACATGAAGAGAAAAAGTATTCACTCTTTTTCTTTTCCTTTTTCAAACTTTGCAGACGTCTTGCAGGAAATGGCTTGACATACATTCCTAAGGGAGCATTTGCTGGCCTTTTCAATCTTAAAGTGCTGTAAGTAAACTGTGTGTTGTTTGATATATTTCTGATTTCTGAAATGCTCCAGGGAACTAATTAACCAGTGAAGTTTTGATCAAGTAAATTACATATTTTGATCAGCTCATTTTGAACAATTCAGTTGAAGTGAAGATACATATGAACATCATTAAATCTTTGTTTTCTCATATAGAAAAATATCCTAAACAAAAAGGTTGGAAAACATTAATGACATTCTAAAAACAACTTGCTCATCAAGTAGATGTCTCTGTATAATATCAAAGGTAAAAATAGGTTCAGTTAATAGTTTCTTTAAATGACTCTCAAGTTCTGATTTCATGTCTAATAATCTTATTGAACTTTTCATCATCACACAGAAGTGGGGGTAAATTGCCTTCTTTTCTTGAGAGCCAGATAAAAAAAAAATTATTGTAGAAAACCATGAAAATAAAATGCAGTTTGTATTTCATATCTTGTTCTTTGCTGTGTAACTACTGAGGTAAATTATAAAAAATATGACAAAACCCTGTATTATTTGGAGTAACAGGACAGCATATACAGTTACTGAAATTATTAGCAGGCCACATCTCACAATGTTTATACTAGAGGTGATTTTTGCCTATCACAGAAACTGTATTGTTAGCACTAGTCTCACAGGCAGTATCAAGCCAAGCCAGATGCTACTGTAAGAGTATACAAAGCTCTACTGAAAAAAACACCTAAGTGGGAAAGAAGTATGAAGAGCTTCTCACTCCATTTATTCTTAAGTTGGCCAGCTGTAGCTCTTGTTTGCCTAAGGAGATTTAGGCCTGCCAAAAATGATTTAATTTCCAGTGTCCCACCATGTATGCCTCACTTTGAAGGTGGCATGTACTAGTTCAGTTTTTTCCACATAGAATCCTTTTACATATGTAGGAGTTGATTCAAACAGGGAGGTTAGGCAGTGTAAATGACACTGAATTCAAAGGGAGGAAAATACTATTTTGGAATGAAAAGTAAGGTTTCGATCTTTGTAAGCTAAGTGGTGCGATCTTTCAGAAAAGAGATTTGTCAGGTCATTGCTAGCAACCTTCTGATTGAGAAAATTGATGTCATTGGGAAAAAATCAGCAGTTTTTACAGAGATAAAATTTTATTCAAACAGAATCATGAATTCCTCATAATGTTAAAAGTCCCGATTGCCATAGTAGCGTTTTCCTGAGGAAGTATTTCAGGAGTCAAAAATTCTCAGCTTTATCAGGATAAGAAACTGAAGCACTTCAGAAGGAAAACAAAATCAGTACATGAGGATAACAATTTCAGAATCGCTGGAGGCAATTAGGAGCTCAAGCCCTATTAAAAGCAAATAGGATTTATTCTTTTAACTTTCTCAGTTGCTTTGAAAATCCCTCTCAAAGCTGATGTGTAGCTGTTAGCAAAGCTAGTATGCTTCAGGTATTTGCTTTGAAAAACGCTGGCATTTGACAGGGGCAGGGGAGCAGAGTGTGGCTTTCCTTTGCTTGTAATCTTGCTGTAGAACCAGTACAAAGGAGGTAAGCTTGGAAAAAAAAAATTCATAGAAATCATCTTTACTGCATTCATTCTGTTTTTTGTGCTACTCAAAATATAGGATGCTGCAGAATAACCAACTGCGCCAGGTCCCTACCGAAGCACTCCAGAACTTGCGCAGCCTGCAGTCTCTGTGAGTATACGTGATAAATCAACTTGTAACCTTGCATGAACAAGAATATATCATTACCTATTAACTACCTGTTGATATCACTTAATAATACGCTGAATCAACTTTTCTTTTAACTCTCTTTAAGCTGTTTTTCAGCAGAATTGTACACTCAATTAAACATCAAAAGTGACTGATATAATCCCAGTAATTTCAGGACACTGTCGGCTTCTTTGCAGCGCTATAAACTGGTTCACTCTCTGAGAAGATACGCCTTGCCCTGCAGTGCTTTCTCTCTGTCCAGAAGAATATGATCCCTTGAGCACTGGTCTTTTCCATGGTTTCTCGCTGAGATTCTTTACCAGGGAAAAGAAAGAATCCCAAAAGACTCCCTTGGTTTTTTTTCATTTGGTGTAATTTTTTTATTTCTTTTTAAGCAGTATGGAAAACAATATTAACTCATGAAACAAAGTGTACTAGAGAATGCTTAATTATAATCTGTGCTTCAGGCAGGTCTCCATATTTATACTTCTTGACTGTGCTATGCTGACTCAGTCCATGAGCTTCAGTTTAGCAGACCTGCCAGAACTGCTAGACCAAGAGTGAGGATTGGCTGCTTCATGGTATGAATGAAATGATTTTTATGTGTTCTGCCCCATAACATAAGGATAGATGTACCAGGTTATGCTAAAAGCTGACCTCGCCAAGTATCCAGTCTTCCACAGCAGGAAAACTGGAAGGTCTGGTGAGGAATATAAAATATTCCTTTGGTAAATTGTCCCAGCTGCTGGAAGTTTTGACTCAGGGATTCACTGAACCTATTGTGGCTTCTTTGAATTTAATAGCTCTTAAAGAATTTTCTTCTATGTTTTTGTACAATTACTTTTTTGAGCCACTGTAACACTCATTATTTTTTTTGTGGCAGCGTGTCTGCTATCAGCTAGCCCTGTGTAGCATGTGGAAGTACCTCCTATTATTTACTTGGAACACACATTTGGTGTCCCTTAAATGCAGCATCAGGAGAAAGTGAAAACAGCAGATCCTTACTGATATATGCCAGATTCATAGACCTCTGTTTTATCTCCATGAGTCATGTTTTTCAGGCATAGGCTGTTAGGATTGTTTTTCATCTGGGAGCTATTCCCTTCCTCTGATCATCCTTGTCTCTCTTACTGAACTTTTTTTCAGTTCTCATATATTTGATCTGGGACAAGTCAAGGAGCAATCGGACCTTCACAGCATGTTTAAAGTTTTTGCACACCATGGATTTATGGAGTGGA
Source organism: Forpus xanthops (assembly GCA_032466535.1). Lineage (NCBI taxonomy): Eukaryota > Metazoa > Chordata > Aves > Psittaciformes > Psittacidae > Forpus > Forpus xanthops. The sequence continues at coordinate 34,900 of JASSUY010020613.1, forward strand.
ATTACAAATGCTTTTTTTGTTCACTTTCCTACTAATTCCCACTAATTTTATTTTGATTAATTATTTTAAACTTTACTGAAAATTGAGCTTTTATTTTCATACTTACTACAACTGCTGGACCTCGCTACTCACGAGTTTGTCATGTGACATTTCTATTGCCTTTTCCCTAAGTGCCTCAGTTGACACTTACCTGTACTAACACTCATCTGCCATATTCTTGTGAGTCAATTCAGTATCATGAGTTCCTTCTGCTGTAGCTGCAGTTAACAATTTGCAACCACAAGACCACTCTTACTGTCTGAATGCCAGATACAATAGAGTATGTGTCCAAATTATCCACGGAATTCCATTGTCATCCTATTTAAAAAAAGAAAGTATTATTTTCTAAAGTATCTACTGATTTTGATGTGCAGCATAAAATATTTAGATTCTTTAAGATAGGCATGCAGATTCTCTGGGCAGACGAGCCTTCTGTCTTTAGTTGACCACTTAATATTTTCATGGAATTACCCTGAAGTATTTTCCTAACCAATATCCAATGTGGAAGTAAATCTGGAAGTTCAAATAACCCAGAAAATGTTGCTGCAGTGTGCACTGATCACAAGTGTCAGTGGTAAAAGACTAACAATGACAAGGATAGACTGAGTGTCTATACCAAGCTATCCAGTCTGGTTAGAATTAAGTCATACTGGTTGAGAAATAACCATGTTGAACAGGGTCTTCTTTTTTTTGTGCATGAAGAAGTTCCACCAAAAGGTTAACATCTTTTGCATATATTCAATTCAGCCAAAATCTGAAGAACAGAATTAATTAAAGGAATTGATTTAATTAAAGGAATTGATAACTTGCCACTACACAGACACACTTTATATTTCATTAGCTCCCGGGTTCTTATGTCTGTCTTGGACAACATTTACCACTTTAATATACAAAGCATTCGTTAATGTTTCTAAAGGTGAAACAGCCTTAGGAATTAATTATCTTATAATTGTTATTTGGTCAGTACCTTTTTTCTTTATTGACCAGACACAGACTGAAATATCTCAGCCATATACTTTTGCGGTTACGGTTCTTTCCTTTGATCTTTGAAAAAGTCATGAGAAAATGCTGGTCGAGTGACTGTATTAGATTTTCTTTCTGCTAAACAAACAAAAACAATCTTGCTGAGATCAGATCACTCTATACACATTCTGGACCAAAACACGATAAGCCAAGCAAACAAGAGTTCTTTCGTTGCTCTGAAAGAGACTGTTGAATTTTCATCACAGTTTCTAAACAAGATGACAGTCTCACTCAGGCTTTATTGCAAATGTTTTTTTCCTTGGGTGAAGAATTTGAAGAAGTAGTCCAAACATCATTTGTGCAGTCTATGCAAAGGACGGATATTTTATGACAGAATTAAAACAGAAGGAGAATAGGAGTGGTCAGTAGAAACCTTTAGACAGCTGTGTAGTAGGCCAAGATGGAATGATATGGGTTTGTACAGAAAAGCTACTATCACCTGAAAGATGATCATCGGCAAAAGAGACCTCTTTGAGGAAAAGAAAACTATTATTCTTTTGTTTGCTTAAACAAGGTTGTGCCTGTCAGATAAAGGTGTGCACAGATTCAATTTCTTGTTTCATATAGTCTAGGAATTTTCTGTACTCATGGTGGTTCTTGCATTGGTTTCTGATGTACAATAGGAATTGTTTCTTGAAACCTTTGAAATAGCAGGAGTCTTTTCAAGAGTGTAATTAAGAGGGTAAAAGCCTTCACAAAGGCAATTCCTATAAGATAGCAACTTCTTGTACTTAAGTTTGTTTAACTATGCATGTGGTGTGATTTCTGAAAGCCTCATTAACCCTTTGGTTTAGCTTACTATGGATGCGGAAAACTGATAACAGGACTCAAGTCTCTGCCTTTTGTGGTTTTACACAAGAAAAGCAGTCATGTAGAGTGACAAGCCATACTAACTGTCTTGTTGTCTTAGTGTGAGGGGGATTATGTTACAATCATTTTTTTATCAGTATGCATATACAATTTTATGCATACACATGAACAATATATGTGCTTATATATAGAGTCACAGATTCTTCATGTTCACTTGTAATACAAATTCATCATAAATATTTTGCACAAAAGGTATTTCGAGATTATATGCTTTCCTTATTATCTAGCTCCAGGCTAAAAAGTGACAGTGCAAGCATCAATATTGATAGATATATTAACTGTTATTAAATGGCCTGCGGCCCACAGAAGAGAACTGATGTATTGCAGGAGCAAGCAACAATTTATTCCACTAACTTGCCCAAGTCTGACACGCAGAATGGCATAACATATTTGAGTGATAAGTATTCCTAAATATCTTAAGGCTTGACCTGCTTCTAGAATAGATCAGTCTTCTTCAGTCCTCAGATATTAATCAGTAAATACTATAACATAAGAAGTGGACACAAAAAATAACAAAAACCCCCTAAGATTTGCACACTCCATCTTCAGCAGCAGAAATCTGTGAGAAAACCTTTGTACTGTTGCCTCAAAACAAACAGTATGTTCTTTTCTGTCACTAAAATCAAAAAAATAAGATTAAACAATACTAAAATCTTCTCCAACTTTATTAAAATCTTTGTAGTTCAATAGTTAACAACAGTGCTTTGATTAATAAATAAGTTTAGCTACTAAATCTTGGATAATGATTGGTAGGACTTCAGTTCCCTTTGTGGCAGTAGGATATAAGGAAGTAACCAGATCATGTTGATTTCGAGATATAGTTTTGGTCTCCAAGTTCAGCAGAAGGGTATCTTCAACTTATTATATGGGCTACCATTTTCATCTGAAATCTAGCGCGAATACAAATTGTCTGGATTACTAGTCCTAACAAGTCAAACGGCATTTGTTTCTGTTAAACCCACAAGAGGAAAATATATTCACAGGTACCATGACTGAAAAGGAGGAACACACAGTGACGTGTTCTGGCTTGGATCTTGGCAGCAGGGTTTGATGCCACTTGTGTGCTGGCTTCTCTATTTTGCACCTTGTGCAAATATATTTCTTTAGAACCAACTATAAGCAGATGGTCTCTGGATTTTGTTTTTCTGCAGCATCAGTATCCCCAGAATGCTTTTAAATCCAGCAGCCTTTTAGTGATTTTGCATATAACTATATAGTCTAAAAACTTTTTACATATGTGTATTGATTTGTTCTGTAAGTACTGTTTTCAGAGGCGGAAATTTTCAACATCAAGAACAAATCGGGTGCTGTCTCACTGCCCATGCCAAACCAGTCTTGAAGGACATTGAAAAGCAAGCCATTTTTACTGTATCACCTGCTTTCCTTCCTTTAAAATTTAATAGGACTTCTACTTTAGTAGCAGAAAATAGGGCACAATACAGCATAGCTGTACATACATACAGCATAGCCCATCTTCCAAAGCACTGGAAACAGTTGGTAGAGAAAAAAATAAACAATCCTTTCTCCCTTGACAACCTGCAAAATTGCGGTTTAATTCAGCAAATTAATTTGGCTTTACAAGTGACAAGGAAATAGTATCAATTACATTTGTTTAAATTTTCCTGCCAGAATTTGTAAATTGTGTAAATTTTATTTTTAAGGAATTTCAGTATTTGTGGAGCATCTGATGGTTACACCGAGTTTTACATGAGAGATTATCTAGAAATCATCTCAGATGTTCTTAATGATTGGCTGGTTGGAACAGGTCTGCAAATGGATTTTTTTAATCTTCTCCCTCCTCCTCTAAATATTTGACATTTCAAGAGAAGTTTCCCTTCTTAATCCAAACAAAGAGTCGAAGGCTTTGAGGTCTCAGTGTTCTGAAACGCTTCCAGTTTAAGTTTGAAATTAAAAATACCTTTCTTCAGAAATGTTAACTTCAGACATTTTTTTCTTTTCCAGTTTGATGCTTGTGTTACTAATCCTGATTTTTAGTTAAGTGGCAAAACAGCTTTGATGGAATCACATTCTCCCGAGAGAACTGTTTTGGTGAAAAGACAGGAGCTTTAGTTGTGGTTTTCCATGTCACACCCCATGATAATGAAGCCTACAGAAGGTATTATCCTCTTTGGAAACCGGGTACCTCAACAGATACCCACAAACTCCCTGAGGAGGAATTTCCCACACTTTAAATCAAGATTGTATGTACCCATGCTGCTGCCTGTACACATACACAAAGACATCTCAAACCTCACCACTGCAGTCTTCTCATTTTATTGCACATCTCAGCCATCTGAGCTACTGGAGCCCTGGGGTGAGCTAGGTAACGGAAGAGTGACTGAACATGAAGCCAGTAGTAGCACAGTATCAGACCACCACTCTCAGTCACAGACACTTCTCTAGCTTGATAAGCAGCTGGGAGGAAGGTAGAGGCTCAAGGTTGCCTAAAATGCATGCACTACTATTTTTTTGAGATGCAGTCCCTAAGTGAACCAGCCGCAAGGCAGTTGCTTTCAAAGTTTGGTGCAAATAGAGTGAACTTGAGCAGTTCAAGACCACTGGCTGATGGGGTTTTTCACCCAGTAGAAGCTACTGGGCATCTGACTCTTTTCTGTCTTCTGAGTAATTTCAAAAGAGAGGGGTTTTAACCACATTTTGTAAAGGACAGGCAAATCTCTCAACCTCAGAACTGCTAGCCAAAAATCATCCTGCATGGCTAAAGCCCACCAGTATGTACACCACATGTGGGAGGAGGACAAGAAGCCACTGTTGAGAGTGACTATCAGTACAGAGGCTCACACTGGAATTTTGAGATCCTTTTGGGCACCATAGTGACAGAGTGTGACTACTACGAGCCAAGCAAAGCAAAGTGCTTTAGTGCTCCAGGCACTGGCCATGACTGTCTGTCCTGCTGCACTGTTAACAGGGTCCTTGGCACACTTTTCGCCTGTGCCAACTAACACATGCCCAAGCTGTTCCCCGGGGCCATTTGGGAGTTCACACACCTCTAGTACTGTGCCTATTAGGAGCTCTGCATACAACCATCTCACCTGGGAGGCTAGGAGAGGTCACTCGGAGCCAGCTGGCTGCAGGACCTAGGAGCTTTCCCAGCCACACCAAATGTGCTGATCTATCTGGGGGCTGGTAACCTGAGTACAGGCAGATTCCTAGGATAACCCAACAACTGCTGCTGGCTCCCACTTTTTCCCAGCTGTGGGGATTGAGGGTACCCAGTATCAGGGCCAGTCTTTGCAGAAATATAGCACTGCACTTGGATGTTTTGCTTTATGCAGTCATCTGACATCCTGGCCCGCTTGATCTTGGAGGAAGCATGTTTGGATATGAAGAGAAACACTAAGGATTGAAAATCCCAGAGTTGCAGATACCTCCCCCTGGAAAACTGAGCAGTGGGACAGAAACAAATGCTCCTCAACTGTGACTTGTGACTTTTTTTGTTTTGCTGTTGCCACACAGGATTCTTTATATCAGTCCTGTAGAAACCCATACGAGGGCAGAGCTGAAAGTGGGCTGTGGGAACTGCTGTGCTGGTGTGTTGTACTTAACCTTTTACAGTAGCCCTAGCATTTTCCCCTGTGGACTGAAGGGGATATCCTGCGTAAAGGGCCAGGTTTGAAAAACATGACTCACAATAGCCAGCTATATTTTCATTACACTCACTTTTCAGAACCAGTTTCAATGTCATTTGCCATTACTTAAATGAGGCCTTAGTCAAACTTATGTGAACAAACCGTTGAAAGGATCTGTTGCCACACTCTAGCACAGATGCTGGGGCTGCAGATGATACCCTCCACAGACTGGTCCTGTCCCCATACCTTGTGGCGAGGCTTGGCTGTGGCTCATTGTATAACAGAGCCAGGTCAGAAGAGGAAGGTGGTAAGAGAGGGAGGAGCACACCTCTTCTGTAATCTACCAAGCCCAATATGTGCTCTTAGTTCTCTGCCTTCCCTCCCTGTTGCATGCAGCCCCTTTTCATGTGGTTTTACCTTTCCTGCTTAAAACCTTAAGGTCAGAAGAATAATTTTGAACTTGACTTCTTTATCTGTCTTTGTGGCTCTCCTCTTCTCTGGTCCCTTCGTTGTATTCAAGCATTCATCCATTGCAAGAAGAAGCAACCCATCTAATAGCTGTTCATTTCAGAGGTAGAAATCTTCCTGATCCCATACCTAGCACTTTGTTTACCTCTGAATGAATAAGCAAGGCACTCCAACAAGACATTAAGGAATTTCTTGATCACAGGGTACATCCTGGTTGTAGCTGGGCTTGCCATTGAAAGAAGGTTCAGAAAAGGAAAAAAAGTAAATACTACCTTAGAAACCTACAAGTGGCATAACACTAAGTATCCAGTCATATTGAATTGATCAAAAAATGCGAATCAAGTCTTTTTCAACCGTTTTAGAGTACTAATAAATGAGTCCTGTTTACAATGACTATCTTTCCATAATTTATGCACATGGTTGTCACATTCACAGTATGTCACAGGGAGCACCAGTGGAATACAGTCCACAGAGCTCAAGCATTTGCTTTGAAAGGTTTAAACATTTTAAGTGAGCTCATGGTGAATTTCATACTGGCTGCTTTATTTACATGCTGCCTATCAGAAGAGATCAAGTATTTGTTTCCCTAAATTGGCTCTCTCTGGAATATAATAGCAGCTTTCAAACTCACCACATGTTATCTATATATTTTCAGTTATAAGTAGGGTCATGTTTGTGGGTTAATGGGTTTAGTTCTTGAAGTGCCAAAACTTTGATCAACACATGTAAAACAATTGGCTGAAAACAGCAATTTTGATTAATGCTTTATACATCAGTGTGCGTTGCGTACAGTATGACAGGAAACTTAACCACTGCTGAAACCTTTTAATATCTGCAAGAGGGAAAATGGCATTTGGAAATTTTAAAAAGATTAGATAACAAAAGAGCACTTGAGGCAGGACTTCTTACAAGCTCTTGCAAGGTATATAATCCAGTTATATACAGGACCTGCTGCAGGAATAATTGTAGCTTCCTGATTTCTTCCCAGCTTTATTTAAACAATAATCCATAGACTCTTAGAACCATAGAACGGTTTGTGTTGGAGGGGACCTTAGAGATCATCCAGTTCCAAACTCCCCACCACAGTCAGGGACACCTTCCACTAGACCAGGTTGCTCAAAGCCGCATACAACCTGGCCTTGAACACTGCCAGGGATGGGGCAGCTGCAACTTTTCTGGGCAGCCTGTGCCAGTGTCTCACCAGTAGAGAATTTCTTCCTAATACCTAATCTGAATCTCCCCTATCTCAGTTTAAGGCCATTACCCCTTGTCCTATCCCTACATTCCCTTGTAAAAATTCCCTCTCTGACTTTCTCGTAGACCACCTTTAGGCACTGGAAGGCTGCTGTAAGGTCTCCCTGGAGCCCTCTCTTCTCCAGGCTGAACTCTCTCAACTAGTCTTCATATGTCTTCAGAAGTGCTCCATCCCTCTGATCGTCTTCATGGTCCTCCTCTGTATTTGTTCCAAGAGCTCCATATCCTTCTTATGTTGGAGGTCCCAGAGCTGAAGGCAGTACTTCAAGGTGGGGTCTTGAGAGCAGAGTAGAGGGGGAGAATCACCTCCCTTGACCTCCTGGTCACGCTCCTTTTGATGCAGACCAGGATACCATTCGCTTTCTGGGCTGTGAGTGCACACTGAAGCCAGCTCATTTTGAGCTCATCACCTCCAAGTCCTTCTTCTCAGGGCTGCTCTGAATTTCTTCTCCACCCAACCTGTAGCTGTGCCTGTGATTGCCCTGACCTAGGTGTAGGACCTTGCACTTTGCTTTGTTGAACTTCATAAGGTTGGCATCAGCCCACCTCACAAGCATGTCAAGGTCCTTCTGGATGGCATTCCTTCCCTCCAGCTTATCAACGGAACCACACAGCTTGATGTCATAAGCAAAATTGCTGAAGGTGCACTCAATCCCATTGTCCATGCTAGTGACAAAGATGTTAAACCCAATACCAATCCCTTAGGAATGCCTCTCATCACTGGTCTCCACTTAGACATCAAACTGTTGACTGCAACTCTGAATGCAGCCATTCAGCTGATTCCTCATCCATCGGGTGGTCCATCCATCAAATTGATGCCTCTCCAATTTAGAGACAAGGATGTCATGTGGGACAGTGTCATGTGCTTTGCACAAGTCCAGGTAGATGACATCAGTCACTCTTCCCTTATCCACCAACACTGTAATCCTGTTGTAGAAGGCCATCAAACTAGTCAGCCATAATTTGCCACTAGCAAAGCTATGTTGGCTGTCACCAGTCACCCCCTTATTGTTCATAACCCTAACCCATAGTTTCCAGGAAGATCTGCTCCCTGACCTTGGCAGGCACCGACCGGCTTATAGTGCCCTAGGTTCTCCTTTTTTCTCTTTAAAAAAATGAGTTTGTTTCCTTTTTCCAGTCGATGGGAACTTCACTGGACTGCCAGAACTTCTCAGGTGTGATGGATGCTTGCTTAATCAGTTCACATGACAGTTGTCTCAGGACCCACAGATGCATAGACCTGTGCACCTTCAGGTTCCTTAGATGGTCTTGAACCTGATCTTCTTCTACAGTGGGGAACTCTTCATTCTCCCAGTCCCTGTCTTTGCCTTCTGTGACTTGGGTGGTGTGGCTGAAGCACTTGCTGGTGGAGATCAAGGCAAAAAAGTCTTTGGGTACCTCAGCCTTCTCCATATCCTGAGTAATATGGTCTCTGGTTTCTTTCCAGAGAGGGCCCATATTTTCCTATTTTCAAGTACCTAGAATTTAACGTATATTACAGCACTCCTGGTTTTATGTTGTGTATTTTGATCACATAGCCAGTTCTGGGTTTGTATTTGGAAGCTTCAGCTATTAAAAATATCAGTCCCTTGATTTGCTACCAAATATTGGGAAGATAAAAATCTTGGTCCCCCTGATGATAGTAGAAACATTGCTATTTCAGCCGCAGGATCACATAGAAACTACTGGCTTTCGGCTTGCCCACACAGACTCACATCCTGTGAGTAACTCCTGTGGAGTCAACAGTGACATCAGAACTGCACAGGCAAGCTTCGTATTGGACAAGATGTTAAATGTAATACAGTAAGAGTACAAGCTGAATAAAGCCTCCATTCTTCAATCAATGTAACTGTCAAACTAAGGCAACTGTGACTTCTTAGTTTACATACCAGCATCACCCAGGGAAGAAATTTACTTATTGTGACTAAACACAGAGAAACCTCATCTACTCATTTGAATTATACCTTTTTTGAAAACACAAGCGTCGCGTGGTTGTTGCCTGGGGAAGAGGGGAGGTACAGCATGAGTAGTTCTAAACATTTCCAGCCTCACCCATTTGTTGACAGACCCTTGAGGTTTTTTGGAAGCTCTGTCTCTGCTGCCAGCCATGTCAGTTATTACATCGAACGTTTAATTGTATGAGGGCTTTGACACTGAACTTTATAAATTTGTTCCAACTGACCTTGTCTCAGTTATTTATCAGCCTGGCACAGAGCCTTAGCAGTCCTTATTTGTTCTCATGTAGTCGGTAGGAGCAGCATGGAGCAGGAGATAGAATGGACCTGACGTTTTACATGGCTGTAAATGAGGAAGCAGCTTTAAATAAAGAGATTAGTTTGCACGCCACAAAGAGTATTGCACTTCTCTCAGACAGAATTTGTACCCTGGGTGTGGTGGTTTGTTCTGTTGTGTTTTCAAATACCTATTTACATTTATTTCTGTTTCACCATTCGCTTAATTACTGCTCTTTGCGGGCATCTTCAAGCAGAGTTTAAGAACAGGGCTTTCATGTTCTGAGCAAGGTACAAGTCACTACAACACATTAAAAGCAGAAAAAGTGGTTTGGAGGACTGATCACCAGCTGAATTCTTTGTGAAGTTTCAGAAAGGCAAAGCACACTTTTAAATCTTTCCCTGAAAGCATCACAATGGGAAAGTAAAACAGAGCAGAAGCAAAAGCCAGTGAATATATGACATAATATTCCTAGCACCACATCAGCAAAAGGTTCGGTAGATTTAATCCTTATTTACACAAGTGTGAGAGCCAGGTAACACCTGCAGACTCTGAAGAGGTGCAATGTGCAGAGGAGCTCCCTCTGTTGGTTCTGCAGCAACTGAAATGTATTTAGTAACTTCCTTGTCAAAATAAATATATTGCATTAGCAGCACTAATCTATTCTTAACAACGTTTTGTTCCACTACTAAAAAATATGAACTTAAGTGCTCATTATAATCATTGGAATAAACATTTTACATAAAAGGTAAAATGGGAACAGAGACTCAGAAGTGAGTTTTATTTTTGGCTCCTAGAATGAGAAAGCATACGGAAACCCATCTTGCAGCTCAGTGGTTCATAGGTTCTGAAGGAGAATCTCTCGCTCGGTTTCTTGCACATTTTTTTGCTCCATACTTTCAAATGATTGGGAAAGGAAATTAATTTATACCTGATCTGTAAGAGGGTCTGCTCAAAACTTGTTGGTGTGTGCTCTTAGTGAGATGATGGCTCCGAAGGAGAGCTGTGTGTGGAGAGCCAGCTGACAAGGGGACTTGTAAACATAATGTGAGGTCTCAGGGCTGAGGCTGCAAGCAAGATGGAAATGTAGGATCTTCAAAAAATGAAAAATGGTATTGGTAACACATGTTCATTCTTTGGGGTTGTGCTGTTGGTGATAACTTTTGATAGTGATTGTGGAAGTCCACTGTTCTTTTCTCAGAGTCAATTTTCTGTATTTCTTTTTCTTCTAGACGTCTGGATGCCAACCACATCAACTATGTGCCCCCCAACTGCTTCAATGGCTTGGTCTCCCTTAGACACCTGTGGCTAGACGATAATTCATTGACAGAAATTCCTGTCCAAGCTTTTAGAAGTTTACCAGCACTTCAGGCAATGACACTGGCACTGAATAAAATTCATTACATACCAGACTATGCTTTTGGAAACCTCTCTAGTTTGGTAGTTCTGTAAGTTTTATTGGTTGTTTTTTAAACACAATCTGAGCCTCTTTGCTGGGCTTTGTCCTCTTTGTGGTAAAGAACTTGAAGATGCTATGTTTAGTTTTGATGTTGCTTGAGACAAATGGCAAATTATAGATAAATAGGTATATACGTGGTTAATTAAACATTTGTTTTGTCTTACAGTCTTAATATTAAATTGATATCTTAAAGCTATGTATCTGCAGTTTCCCTTCTACTTTTGCACTAGGCTTAGTGATACTTCTTTACCAAAAGGTCAGTTTTGTTTGTTGCAGAGGATGTTCTTTTTGAAATATAAATTACTTTTTCTGAATTGCAACAAACCGAAATATTTAACAATTTGGTTGGAGAAGCAGATTTTTTACATCTACAGTTAAACTGGGATTTGCTGCATCACTTGTTTTGATCTAGCTTAGAAGTTTCCATCACCATTAAAGAACTACGTAAGGGAATTAAACAATCACTCTCTCTGGTCAGCAAAGCAAACAGGAAGAGTTGAATTGTGTGTCCTCTAAGACTGTAAGGCTAAATTAGGGAAGATTAGAAGCAGGAAATGAACTGAAAGCTTTCTGGATGATTTGGAAAGAATGCTGTCCAGTAGAAAAAGTATGCATTTCCCTTCATAGAAAGTATATGTAGTCTTGTAGTTGCTTATGTTTGCATAAGCATTCAACTAAAGGACATGTGCATTGCTTGCAGCAAAATCCAGAAGGTATACTGTGAAGCACAGTTTCATCTTTTTTTCTTCTGGGAATGTACCAAATGGAAAAAAATCAGGACTGACTGGAGAAACTGAGGTCAAGAAGTTATTTCAGGGTACTTTGGAAAATGTTGGCATTATTAAAGAGAGAATAATATATTCAAGCTTTACAAGCTGTCCAAAACCATAGTCACTAAGCTAAGACACTTAGCATATTTTAGCATATTCTAGTCCCAGTGTAAGCATTGAACCTAGCACATGCCAGGGTTCTTTTGTTGGCATTTATAATCGCCGTCTCTGCCTAGTGCTTAATATATTCATGTAAGCATATAGGACACCAAAAATGAGGGAAAACAGCAGCCTTGTGCTGCAAAACTTTTGTCTTCTGTTTGTTTTACATTAAGTATCAAACCAAATCAAGTTAAAGACTAGATGAACTTGACATTTGACTGAGCTTCTAGGTTTAGTAATGCTAAAGGCGAGAGACTTCTTTGAACATTGTGCTCTAGATCCCAACCAAAAGCATCATGATAAGAGAAGGGTTAAGAAATGAATGAGAAAATTTACTGTTTTCATACCTTGATTACTTCTGCTCAGTTAGGTTTCCTTGGTTTAGATCTGCCTTGCTTATTTCTAATCTTCTGGGTTTCATATTGATTAATAATTGAATCATTCTCCATGATCTACAAAATCTAGTCTTTTAGGCTCATCAGAATCTTTGTGTATTGTTCTGCTTTTTCAACTTTTGTTGCAAGTTTTCAACTCAGTGCAAAAATGCATGGTAGATTGGAGCAGGTTTGAAGCTCTGTCATTAAATATCCAAACATAATCGCAAGTTGAAAATGCGCTCTTCATGCTAACTAAAGTATTAAAGGTCAGTGTAGTCATTAAGAAAAAATAGTTGATTATGTTTCTTCCTGGGAAAGGGAAAACTCATGGAAGATTCGCATTTTGCCGTCAGAATCCCTGCCTTTTATGGACAGGTAGACTCAATTTCTGCAGCTTATGCAGAACATTCGGAGAGCGTCTGATCTTCAACAGTATTTTTAGAGCAGAATAAAGCATTGAAGGGAAAGTGCCTGGCAGCCCCTTATTCATAGCCCTTCTTTTCTTTTAACGGGCTACTCTCCTAGATTCTGCCCCCTTTAGGTATAGAGTGTCAAGGCCAAAATAAAAGGAAAAAGCTGCTGGGGAAAAAGGCATATTTTTTAAAAACCAACATGAAGTGGCTCCAGGTTGTGTCTGCTCACATTAATGAGCTTCACAGGGAGTGGGTTTTATCATGTTGGTCTAAAAATCAGAGAAATAGTCAGCACTCTGAGCCTTTGTGTGGGGGAAGTTGGTTGAAATACATAACAATTACTTTCAGCTGCTAAACATTTGAGAAAGCAGTTGTTGATTCTTAGAGTTTCAAAGGAAGGCAAGTTCCAACACTTTTGAGATGGATTAGTTTACTCATATCAGTGAAGCTATGACTTTTTGTCCTATGGCTCTGTGGCTGCTTTCATTCTGTAAGCCTTATGCTCTTTTTTCATCTGCTGTGTTATCCATCTCCTCACCTGCTCCTGTTCTGTGCTCTGTCCACTGACACCCTTTGAATATATCTTCTTTATACACCTCATGCCCCACACACAGTTTTTAAGACAACATGTTAATCAACCACCACTGTGAATATCTCTACAATTTCTCTATATTTGATGCGCAACCCCCAACCTGGCACTCTGGGATATGTCCTTTGTAAACAATCTATGTGATTTAAAACAAATACCTTCCAAATGGAAGCCTGCATGGGTGGGGAGATACAGGAGAAGGGGGGGGAAGGCAGTCAAAGTGCCTTCAATACATGCTCTTGCAAAAGCATGACTTGCATATAATCAGTGCATGCCTGGAAATAAGTTTCTTTTGATTTAACTATCAAAATGTTTTGCTTAAGTCTAGTGTGTGCAGTGTACTTTCCTGACTGTGCTTAATGTTCCCCTCCAGACATCTCCATAACAATAGAATCTACTCCCTGGGAAAGAAATGCTTTGATGGGCTCCACAGCCTAGAGACTTTGTGAGTTGACCTCTTATTTGTTTCCCTTTTTTTAGAGTGTTTTCATTAATATTCTGAAAGAATAAAAATAGCCTAAAAGCTAAATGTGGGGTTTGACTTGCCTAATCGCTACAGGATCTAAGCAGTGGTTTACAATGACTCCATGTAGCAAATCCTGTTTTTGTCTATAAAATTAGTTTGCCTTTTTAATAAGCATTGTCAATTGATAAATTGTTTGGAGAACAGTTTAAAACTATTGAGCATTGAAAAAGAAGTGGCTCTTCATGAACAGTTGTGTTTGCCTAGTTTAGTACTATTTATTTGTCTTGTTTCATCAATAAAGCAAATAATAGCTAGATTGGGTAATTGTCAGTGAAAAGTCTTAACATTAGAAAACTGTCTCACCACAGAGGAGTGTTATAAAATCAGATGGGGTTTTATATACTTGGAAAAGGCAGAAGTGCCAGGTAGCACTTTTTTTATGCATGTTTTTTATGCATTTTTTATGCATGTGTTTTACAAGGGGGAGAAGAAGAGTGTTTCAGTTGTATCCAAGTTTTTGTATTTAAAGAACTCTGATAAAGAATAGCACTGGCACAGACTGACATTTCCTCAAGTTTCCATTGTGGTTTGTCCAGACCTATGAAAATTTTCTCGCGTTTTCTAGCAAAAAGTAACTCTACAGAAGAATGCCAAACAGGAATGCAGTGCTGATGGTTAGCTCAAGGTATTTTACTCCAGAGTGACTCGAATAAAGTGATGTCTGCTGGAGTAGCCAACAAACCCCCAAAATGCTACAAGGAGAGTAGATGCTTGCGTATCCTTACCCTGGCACCTGCCCCAGTCAGCTGCATCATTTTCAGAGATTTACGGTATTTCACCCAACCACAACAGAGGCTAAAAGGCCTGTTATACAAGGAACAAATAGATAGCTTCATACATGAGTAATGCTAGTCTAAAGGTGACTGTTTGCTTTCTCATCTACAGAAGAATATACTGCCCACTTTCATGTTTCATTAAGAGCAGAAAGCAAGAAGGTTGGGGCCCTTTTTTTTTAGTCACTAGTTTTGATTGCATTGATCCCTTGCCACCGAATTGCAATTTTACAATTTTGACTTTTAGCTGGCTGTGAGTTGAGAGGAAGTCCCTTAGAGTAGCACAGGAAAGGGGGACAGGAAATGGAGAGGGAAAATGTAGTTGTTTGTTTTGTTTTTTTAAGTGAGATTCACATGGCTCTTGGTCAAAAATGGAGAAAACCAGAACAATGGAATAAGTAATTGCAAAGCCAGTCCCAGCCACCTGACATAAGAGAGATGAAAACATAGAGGACAGTCAGGAACCTGGAATAAGTGTAAATGCAGCCGCTTGACTGTAATAACAGAATGTAGCACTTGCCTGAAGCACAATAACTACATTCTGTATAGACCAGTTTCCAGATAGTTTCAAGATAATCTAAAGAGATCTCTTTAATGTGCAAATGATGGACACCAGCTTTAAGATCATTTGTTTTCATCAATGCATAGGTCTGGAAATCACATGTCACTAGAGGACAAAACCAAACTGTACATGTCTGTAATCTCTTTTTGTCAGTAAGCAAGCAAGAGACATTTACAAGCAGGAAGGAAAGCCTTGTTGAGTTCAGACAGCAGTTTCCTGCCTGCATTACTTCAGCCTGATACTATTTCAATTTCAATTTATTGTAAACTGTGATTTGTGTTCTGCGTGTTCAAAAAAGCTTTTGCTCAAGTTTTTTCAGACTATATTCTTCACAAAGCAGTGCCAGAGAGCATCACAGTAACCTAGCATATCTCAATTCTAGTTTCATGTGTCTCCTGAATGCTAGAGGATGCAAATGTCATGCTGAAGGTAAAAGGGGGCTTATAGTCCATTCAACCTACCTGAATAAAGTCTAATTACCACTGCAGTGTGAGCAGTTCTTAAAGCAGAGATCCCTACCCTAGCTAAACCTCTGGTTTTACAATTTGTGTGGTTAGAAACATTCTGTATAAACATTGACAAATCTTGAAATTAACAATAGAGATAATGGTAACATTGAACTTACTGTGTGTTTCCCAATTATTTTAGCTAGAGGAAGATTTCCACCAATCATTTTTACCCTCCAAACTCCAGTGTCTCTTATTTTTGCCACTTAACCATTGTGAAAAATCTCTTCAGAGATTTTCATCAGAAAAAATGAAACAAACAGGAAAACTAATACAGCTAGACAATGAATTAGCGAAATACGTCATAGTTAGGTGTATTAGCCATGTGAAACACAACTCACTATATAAAGTTGCTGAATATTCTGTTTGAAAGATTTTGTCCCCCTTAATACTTTCAAGTAATGAATCGGATGGGCAGTTTAAGAAACAGCCAATCTCTCTCTGAATCTGCTTATGTTTCTTCATTGCAGAAGAGCTAATATATAACTAAAAATAGGATGCTGATAAAAAACGTAAATTATAATGTGCCCTAAATAGAGTTTGTTGGAAAACACCCATATAATTTCAAGGATATCCTGGCTTTTGTCTGTATGCATTTATTCAATGCATGGAAGGTGATACTTCATTACTTCATACACAGCGCATAACCCAAATAATAAAATCTATTTTCACACAGAGATTTAAATTACAACAGTCTGGACGAATTCCCCACTGCTATCAGGACACTAACAAACCTGAAAGAACTGTAAGTACAGAGCTCCTATTAGGAAGGAGGATGTTTTGTCTAGTATGTGATTATTTTTTCTTGTAATGCTGGTGATTTTATCAGTAATCCTTAAAAACTGATATCCTGGGGAAAACTTATAAACATGCCAACTTGCATAAAGTACCATTTTCAACACTGAGTTTAAAGCATTCAGGTTCTGACAACTTTTACTTGTATACTGCATTGTGCAGTGTTGGGTTCTTTTAGGAACTTCCTCCCTGGAATGCAGTAAATAAACACAATTAACTCACTTTGAATCCCAAACACAACAGCTGGGTTTTGCATACAGTCCAGTATGTCCCAGTCTTCTAGTGTAAGGAGACATTGGTCCATCAGGTTTAAAGGTTCAACCTTCTTCCCTCCCAACCCCTCATTAAATTAAAGCTTTTCCCTTTCAATGTAAGTAGTCCTTTGTAATGCTGCAAATAAAATACTTCTGGATACACATAGTTTGTATTAAAAAATAATCAAAAATTGAAAGAAATGAGCCAAGTTTATCATAAGAAACAGCTGAATTATTAGTAATGAAATGCAGTTCACACATTGTACACACAGTTGTACACATCAATGCATATGTTGAGAATTTTTTACCTTTGAATTATTTAACATGTTGCTGGTACCATCAGAATAGAGTTTTGAAAACAACAGGTAATCATATACAAGGGGGACATGGTTGTCCCCCTGCTGCATCACAAACTGATCTTAAAGCCCCTTTAAATAGCTACTTGGACTTTTTCCGAAGCAGGGACCCTCGGACAGCGCTGACTCCTGCTCAGCACCTCCAGTGCTGGCACAGTGCAGCTCTGGAGGAGGGAGTGGGGATAGAAGTTTTGCAGCCCAGTTGTTCTCAGCTGCTATTATGTCATCTTGTTGGTTAAAATAATTGGTATGAAATCCAGTGGCCTCGAAGGATTGTCTTTTGCTGACCTCTGGAGCCAGTAGCCAAACATGGATAACCCAGCAAAGTGCCTCATGTGCTTGAGGTTACTTGCTGGCCCCTGTAGGACTTCACCTCTAAGTATCACACTTACGTTTCAGATAACCACGTAGGTGCAAGAAATCTTTGTGGTGTAAAATTGCAATCTGACATCCCAAATCCAGAACAGACCATGAGACCATGTGCTTCAGTGCTTTGTTTGGGCTCTAGAAAGCTTATCTTACATGCACAAGGTGTTGCCACAAGGTTGTGCATCCCCTACTGTCTCCACCCAAGTGGGAGCCTAGGCCCACAGAGGTTCAGCTCATTGCAGGACCACCTTAGTAAGGGTGTTTCTGAGTGGGATATCATTTTTCTCTCAGAATTTATTCTTGGGCTGAAAATACAGACTGTGACATTTGTCTTCAGTTTGGAGGCATCCAAGGCAGCCAGTCAGAGCTGGTTTTCTGCTGGCAAGTGGACAGCTAGTCATGGCCATATCTGTTTGATGCTACAGGGCCATTGTCCCAGATGCTCTGCACTTCAAGGTCTCAGCTGTAGGGGCAGTTACCTTTCCAAAGTGGATATAGCTGTTACCCAAAGTTAATGTATATGTAATGTTTTACAGACTGGATTTTGAAGGTAACTGTAGAAGCATTTTTCCCAATGTGGCATTAATATGGTCTTTTTACCTTGGGGGGCACATAGATTTTACTATTCTTTTGTTCATTGTGTGATTCAACAGGCTATAAGGTCCCTTAAATTTAGACACGTTGTATCACTTGGGTATGGTGTCCAGGACACAGGCTACAGCTGTGAGCACACTCTCTACTGACCAGCTCAGAAGTGATTCATGCTTTTTTCTGCATAATTGCATTGAAGTCTGCTCTTGGCTTCTGGCGGGGCTGCTTTCTGACTCAAGTCAAAATAGTGAAGACGGCCAGAATAGCGCTGGGAAATTGTCATGCCGTTTCCTCAGCTTTTATGTTGTGTTGAATCCCACTCAATACAGCCACATAACTGTTCTAGATGAAATGGCATCCTCATATTGCTTGGAGTCTGCATCTGCATAGATGCAGTTCTTACTGCATGCAAAAGAACTAGGGATTTAGAGTTTTGCTGTGTAGCTCATCAGCAGTAGCACAATGCCTAAACAAGTAAAACCAGTAATGTAGGACCTGTTCAAGTAATGGCCAAGTACACTTGCATCAGTGAACAATTTGAGGCTTTCTAAATGCATAAATTTAAGCTGGAAAGCTTTTTCATACCCGACTGAACTAATGGGAGTTTCCCACACAAATCATCATTGTTCTTTTGAAATCTTAGTTGTGTCTTTTGTTTTTCACAATGGAGAATTACTCGTATGAATAAAATCCAGTAATTAATGATGAGACAAAAATTGGGCCTTCTAAGTACATTGGATAGTTTGTTCTTGACCACATTTAAAATATTTCAACAAAAAGATGGTTGTGGGAGGCCCAATGGATTCCAATATGATGTAAAAATCATTTACTTGATAAACTTGTGCGATCCATTATTACCCCAGCAAAAGAAACAGTTGCAGTTTAACAAGTACAGGAGGAAATATATATATATATATGTATATATATATATATAAATATATACTATTGTGTTAATTTTGTTCATTTAGAAAGGAGCAGAGTTCCCCCTATTTCATTGTTTTTCTTTTCGTTTGCCTTTTTCAGTTCTTATTCCAGAAAACAAGGACATATCTTTACATACAGATACTTTTCTTATTATAAGCAAGAAAATTGGTGTGCATTGTGAATACAGATTGTGCCTTCACTTTTTTTCTTACTGTGTTAATCATTTTTCCTTTTGTAGGGGATTTCATAGCAATAACATCAAGTCAATACCTGAGCGTGCATTTGTGGGTAATCCATCACTTATTACAATGTAAGTGATAAGAGTATTTTCCATGACTGTTCTTATTAGAGAACATGGAACTAAGTATCATATTTGTGGATAATTGTCAAATAGCTCTTCTTGTGAATGTACTCTGTAGCACATTATATAAGCAAACAAGCTAATATCTTTCCAGTTTTGTGGAAAGAATGGTAGTTTGCATGCCGTGTTTAAGGGTAGTGAGTAGTGGTCTCTGGCCTTTGACCTTCGATTTGAACTGGTTTTTCTAAGCCTCTTGGCATTACTAGCAATGTAGAAGGTAGCAAAGTTACTCTTGATGGATTCCAGACTGAGTTCCCATTGTCTTATATGACAATGCATTTAATGGACAAACCTCAGAATTAGATCTTGTAAAATAAATGTTAAAAAAAATGTTATTCTATGAACAAAAGCAGCATGACTTAAAAATTGCAAGGGAACCTCTTCTGAGTAGGTGAAGTTCCGACTTCTTCACCCACTAACATTAAATTTGTCCCAGGTCATAACAAAGTTCTTCATATGTGGATTTCTATCTTTGCAATCTTGGGAGGAGGAAGGAATATTTTGGGACTGGCTTCTGGCTTTAAAACCAAGAAAACAATGACTACTTCAGTGTTCGAAGTGTGAAATGGGGTTGATGGACATAAATTAGTGGGTGCTACAACTAGAGGTGCACAGTGTGAGGTTCATTGTAGGAAATTTACTCATTTGCTTGTAGCATAATCATGTAATATATTTAGAATCTTTTAAAATACTTTTCATAAAATATCCTTTATCCTCTATTTTCAGACATTTTTATGACAACCCTATCCAGCTTGTTGGAAAATCTGCTTTTCAACACTTACCAGAACTCAGAACTCTGTATGTGCTTACTTTATCTTTATTGTCTTTATATATTGGAATATTACAGTTGTCCCACACTTACCACAATTGTATTGAAATGATGTTTTTATCCCCTAGAACTTTAAATGGTGCTTCACAGATAACAGAGTTTCCTGACCTGACAGGGACTACAAGTCTGGAGAGTTTGTAAGTGAGAAAAATATTTCTGCTTTGCTTTATTTTTCAGATACTTACTCCAAAGAATGTACTAAGATTATATTTGTTCCGCATTCTTTAATAAGTCATCTTTGTTTTTCTTTTTTTTTAAATCAATACTTTCAACAGGACACTCACAGGAGCACAGATCACCTCTCTCCCCAAATCAGCTTGTGACCAGTTACCTAATCTCCAAGTGCTGTACGTTTCAGTAAGATTACTAACATCTCATTAATGCAAGAGATTAATGGACAAATGAAATCATTATGATTTCAGAATTACCCAATTGCTGCTATTACTGTGTATCATGATAATTCTTAGGAATTCAGCTCAGGGAGCAGGCCCCCATGTTACTCAAAACGTTCACAACACCCTTATCGGTCAGGATTTCCCGTGCATTGGGGAAAAAATAATTAATTTGCATATATTTAGGAAAGGATGAAATGGTTTTTAATTCGATTAAAACACAACAGATCTACCATACTTTATTCATACGGTCTCTGCTGCATTAATCTGGGGGGTTTTAACTCACTGAAGCAGATAATTCAGTGACGTGAATGGAAAATACAACTGAGTAAGGAGTGTAGTTTTGAGTCCTTGTTATGCTCCTCTTCTAGTTTCTTTTCTGACCAGACATAAGTAGCTGACTGAAATTATAACAGACTATTGCCTGGCATAGTTGGGGCATAGTTTTTATACTGCATATCCAATGTTATTGTAGCCTGGAAATTTCCTTGGAGTTTGCTTAATCACTAATGAAAGTAATCATTGTGTCTGCTTCTTTGAGAATGAGCCAACAGCACTTTCCTCTATGTATTACATCACTAGGAATGTATTTGGTATTAGTCCTTTGGCCAGCATTGAAATAGCACTAATTATAGCACATTATTTGAATACCAGCATGAATGTCATGAACATTTCCAAAAAAAATTAAGTTTTAGTTGATGGAATCAATATAATCATTTCCAGAATGATAAAAGACAGAAACAGAGTCTGTTGCCACAGGGAAGTCTGCATGCAGTTTAAATACATCCTGCATTCACAGAAGCATAGGGTAGTTTGGACTGGAAAGGACCTCAAGATGGTCCAGTTACAGCCCCCCTAACGTGGGCAGGGGCACCCTACTCTAGACCATGTTACCCAAGGCTCTGTCCAACTTGTCCTTGAACACTGTCAGGGATGGAGCATTCACAACTTCCTTGGGCAACCCATTCCAGTGCCTCAGCACCCTCATAGTGAAGAACTCCTTCCTTGTATCTAACCTGAATCTCCCCCATTTAAGTTTGAACCCATTACCCCTTGTCCTATCACTACAGTCCCTAATGAAGAGTCCCTCTCCGGCATCCTTATAGGTCCCCTTCAGATTAATCAATAAATAACCTTAAAACAGAAGGCAAATAAATACTATAGTAATTAATAACTTACACATTTCATAGTAGAGTTGGACTGTTCATTGGAAATTCACATTTTTTTATTTTATATAAAATACTCTAAAAGCCCCAGTTGGGATAGGAACAGTGAAAATAAAATTTTACCAAGGAAGTAAATGGGTGCATATGAACTAAATTTGAAGAATTTGAAACAGGTTTGAAAAGAGATTACTCTTTTACAGGATAATACCGGATAGCTGTGGAAAAGGATATTTTTCCTAATTATAGGCATAAGCTTTTTTGTGTATTTTTTCACTAGCATATTGCCCATTCATTTTTCCCTGAGCAACATGTATATATAGGATGAGACTGTTGCATGGTGGGGGCGAGTGTTTGGTCCTTTTATTTTTTTTTCCTCCAATTTCTGCAAATTGCCTGGGCTTGGTTTTGATTAGCTGCATTATGCTATAAATCAGTCCAGATGTTTCAGTTATTCTGTAATTTGTTGAGTTTTGGCTCAAGACTGTTAAAGAGTCTTTTCCCCCATGTTGTGATTGATTTCAATGTTAGTTAGTTCCAATACTTTTTTTTACCATTTCCCTCAGTTACAAGATCTAAAGATCAGAGGCATAGTGCTTAATTGAAAGTGCAGAATGGACAGCTGATTGCAGTCCCTTGTGATTATTACCAAAAAGATACGGGATCTTCTACGAGAAAGTATGAATGTATAGCTATTTAGCAGATTATTTTAAATGGTTGAAATATTCATCAGAATTCAAGCACGATGGTTATGAAGTCTGTGATGTAAATCAGATAGTTCCTATTAGCAGATGCCCAATATCATTTACTATAAAACACTCAGCAGAAGTCTGTACTTCAGGCAGGAAATCTTCAGACAATGAAAGGAATTTGCAAACATAGGATATGGATATGGAGTTAATACATCTTGCTTTTCCCCTTCTCTCTCCTCCGTTAGAAATGAAAATCTTACAGATGAGAGATGATAAGTGAGTTTGCACATTTCTATTCTTCTCTGAATGGAATAAAAACAAGTTATTTTAAATTGAGCATGAAGGTAGACAATGAAAGATCTTTTTCTTTTAATGTGACTTTAATGTTAATCTTTTATTTTCTTCTGTATTACAGGGATCTGTCTTATAACCTCCTGCAAGAGTTACCTTGTTTTACTGCCTGTAAAAAACTTCAAAAAATGTAAGTGCCAAACTACCCTAAAAAGCATCTAACCCTAAAAGAAGCATCTATATACAAATGTGTTTGAGCATCATTAACTTGATTATTGCGGGGAGATTTGACATATCCCAAGCATATGCCCTTACACTATTTTGAAGCGTATCATGAACACAATCCAAAACACCCTGAAGTGCCCTCCAAGTGTCTTTGAAACTGAGGAGATTCTTATTGCTGTTTCAGTGACTTGCATCATAATGAAATCAGCGAAATCAAAGCAGACACATTTCGGCAGTTGGCTGCTCTTCGGTCTCTGTGAGTACAGCCTTAACAGCCATTCACCCAGGTTCTCACAAGCATGGGGTCTATGCTGTCTCCTCACTGTATGCCCCAAAACATCCTTGTTTCCATTTTTCCTCACTTTGATCTTCCACCCATTATGTCATAACTGTGAAAGGATAACAAACATTTTAGCATTTGCAGTAATGAATTCAAATACATACATTTATATCTATAAAAGCTGTTACTTTCAAATACTTCTGATAGAGATAGATACTTTAGCCATAGCTGGTGTCTGTTGGCAGGTTCACCTAATAATCAGCTCTAGGGAGCATGAAATCCTTTTATAGAGCACAGTGTCTTAACAAATAGAGTCCAGTTTACATGTGGTATTCTAGTTTTCACACAGGCACATGTGCTAACAGAGTAATTTTGTTAAGAAATTATTCATGGTTGTAAGTTTTGGAACTTGCAGAATCAAATTCTTGCATTCTTCTAAGAGTTGTTTTCAATCATTTTGACTTTTCAGCGGCAGTGAAGGTTGAGATTAGGAAATTAAGCCTATTGGCAATGGATTTTCTGTTCTTAGTCACATAATGAGGACTTCTTAGAAGTAGTCCATATACGCCGCCCTTCTTTCTGCTGCCTTGGGAAGCTATGAAGGAGACTGCAAATACAGCCTTAGGATGTATAAGGCATTATGACATTTTTTAGAAGTTGTCAGTTTAACACCATTAACAGACAAATATAATTTAAAAATGGAAAACCAATTTTGCACTGTAAGATATGCAGAAGTTTATTGAAAATACTTGCATGTAAATAATACCTTTTCTATATTTAGGCGCCCTAATCAAGTGTATGAAAACTTCCACATTCTCTCAGTGGTATGTAATTTTCCATTCACTTTTCTTGTAGGGATTTAGCTTGGAACAAAATTAAAATTATTCACCCCAATGCCTTCTCCTCTTTACCATCTCTGATCAAACTGTAAGTATTTGTGTATCTTTTACATTCAAATGTTCACATTTGTCTTGCAAGAGCATACAAGAATTTAATATCTTAGTGCCCCAGCAGAAATTGAAGCTTTCTTTTTTCTAATCTTCTGATCTGTTGAATCCATACCTAAATGCCTGCTTTATTGTACTTCACCAACCCCCATAGGTATTATGGCAGAGCTGCATATAACACTGTGTAATTGTAATGATTTGGGGTTCATGAAGCTATCAGTGCTTCTGCCTTTCTTCATTTAATTTGTTAGCATTTTAGTGTCTTGTAGCAGTGGGAAATACTTCATTTTAGTTGTGTTTCAGGACTAAGGAATTGGATTAAAATTTATATAAGAAATGCTTTTCAGTACGCATCTTTATTTCATCATTCCTAATTTGATGGAATAGTTTTTCTTCTGCAGTAAATTCAAAACGTCAGCCACAAGTTTTGCAGGCCTTGCTCACAGCACTTCTCAGTCCTTACTAACTTTTTCCTACTTCCCATTGTCATAGCAATGTCTCTTCAAGTGAGTCCCTGAGGTAGGGGTTGTATGGGAAAAAAATTCCTCTGGAGTCATCCTGCTGCAAGATTGTCACAAAAATATACTGCTGGGCATTTGCTCATAGGTAATCCAGTTACTGCTGGGAAACCTAAACTTGAAAGGTGTACTAATTTCTACCGATGTGCAAAGCCTTCTGAATAGTCCATAAAAACAATATTGTCTATGACATTCCTTTGGGAGCCATCCTCAAACTTTCCTACTTTGTGAGGGGAGTAGTAAGTCATGCCTTTGATCAGTAGCTTAGAACAGTCAGAGAGGATTGAAGAAAAAAGCCCTTTAACACACACTATAACAGTGCACTAGTGTTCTCTAAAATGCTAGTTTTTTACCCTGGTCTGAAGTCAATGGTCATTTTTACTGTTGCAGTAGGACCGCAATTTCACCTTTGGTATATAACTGTGTTGTGAGCAAGAGGACACACACTAAATCAGAAAGAGAGGACACAAAATAAATTAGATAGATAGGACACCAGTTCATCAACATACCTTTTTTACATGTAGCCCTTAGATTTCAGTAGATCGTCCAAGAGAAAGGAACTTAGCTGTTCAGCCTTGGGTATAAAAGCATTTCAGCAGCATCAGACTCCCCTTCTTCCTTACTCTTGACTGTTGACCATCTGAAGTATTGCAGTGTAGATAATTGTGAAAAGTACTGAAAAGGCTCATGGAATAAATGAAAGAGAAAGGGAAAAATTGAGAAAAGAATACCTCTATACTCTCCCCTCTTTGAATACTTTACTATATCACTTTTTTTCCTCCTGTTTTACTTTTCCCAAGTTATAAATCCATGTTCATCTACACTGTCTTCCCACAGCTCCTCAGAGAAACCTCAGCTAAGAACTTTCACCTTCATCTGCTCCAACCCAGACCCATCCTACCCTGAAACACACGTCTTCCCTATACAGCTGACTTGCTCCCTCTGGAGCTTTCAGGGCAGCCATGCCCTCTGGCATCCCACTGAATCTTTTAAACTGTGGGAAGCTATTCTGGTACCAGCTTTCTTTAATTCAAACAATGTAATGACCAGATTTTAAATTCATTTGCTAGTCTCAAAACTGTCAGTGTGAATGTTTGGAGCCAAAATTTGACAACAAAGACTTAGCTAACTGCTAGATGCTACTGTTAGGTTTCTACTGGACGCATAGGTGCATACTCCTGAGTGGTGCTGCAGCTTTGATCTGCTGACTGAGGCCTCTGTTTAATGTAGTCATTTTTGATTGAATTGGAAAAATCTAGTCTGTTTCTCCAACATGACACTTCTAGAGTTAAAGAAAAAAGATGAAAACCCATAAGCTGATTTTTATTTGCTGTTATGCAGGGATGTGTCATCCAACCTTTTGTCCTCTTTTCCTGTGACGGGGCTACATGGTTTAACTCATTTAAAATTAACAGGAAATCATGCCCTACAAAGTTTGATATCATCTGAAAATTTTCCAGAACTCAAGTGAGTATATCATTAAAACTAATAAGCCACATTTGTGTTCATGTGCAGTGAAAGGTGTGTCAGTGTGTAATGCATGTTACTTCATATTGTCAGTCTTTGATCTGTGCTATTAAAACTAAAGCAAATATGATAAAAATGATAGACTTTTTTTTATTATGTTCACTTTTAACTGAAGAAACTATGAAAAGTTTTGAAATATTAACCCCAGTACTTGCTTAATATGAGCCACATCTGCTTCCTGGTGATATGTTTCAAAAGTTGTTAAAACAATACTGCTAGCAGCTTAGTGATATCTCTGTCTACTGGATTGTGCTTACAGAGCTTCCATTATATTTAATCAGAACACAGCAAGTACCAAGAGAAGAATATTTGACCTCTCTTGTTTGACTATGGTTTTTTTCTGTTATCTTTTGATTAAGATTCAGATAATACTTTGCCATTATTACTAAAACATTTTGATGCTCATAATTTTCTGCTGGATGCTCTGTGATACAGGAAGGAAATGTTCTCTAGAGATGAGCAGCAGCTCTGCCTGTCACTGGATGACCATAGAGAAATTACCATGACTTCAGGGCATTAGAGAGTGTCCCCTAATTCTCTCTTGATTCTTACATTTTAGTTAGAGGATGCCAAATGCAACATGTATTTTTTTCTATGTTTTGCTATAAAATGCTTGCTATCATAAAATCTGAAACAGTGAGTGCACACATAGTTACAGAGTCACAGAATGGTTGATATTGAAAGGGACCTCTGGAAGTCATCTTGTCCAGCCCACACTACTCAAGCAGGGTCACCTGGAGCCAGTTGCTCCGGACCATGTCCAAGCAACTTCTGAATGTCTCCAAGGAGGGAGACTCCATTATTATGTCTTCACTAGGTTTGCCTTTTGCACTAGCAAAGTCCCATGAGTCTTAGCAGGCAGACAACTCAAGATGTTCCCACTAATGAAAAGAACTGGAGTGTTTGGAATTATCAGTAAGGGAGTCATGAGTAGGAGTGCGGAGCTGATTAAAACTCTTCAATGGCACGAGAATGCTCTAAGAGCTGTGCCCAGCCTGTTATGGCAAGCCTTGAGGAACCAAAGTCAGGCTGCCATCCACTCCCTCCTTCTTGATCTAATGTTTTGATTCAGCACTGTAAAGAACTCAGTGTTTGCTTCATTCATCATAACTGTAACTTCTCATTCATCAGCAACCCCACACCTTTGTGATGTGGAAAATAACCATGTGTTCTCTGCAGCTTAATCAAAAATCAGGAAAAAAAGGCATTCCTTGCTGCAGAAGAATCATCAAGGATACAGATATCATCAGTAAGATAAGCAATAGTAAGAAATAAATTCAGCCAGTGTTTCTAAAAGAGTTTAGTTTGACGAAGTCCAAATCTAATCACCTACATCAAATGAGCAGCAGTCATTAAAAGGATCGCTTCCAGCACTCTGTGGCTGAGAGTGCTTCTTTTTTCTAGCACTCTGTGGCTGAGAGTGCTTCTTTTCTCTTGTTTGTTTTTTTGGTTAGGGATTTCTTTTTTTTTTTTTTTTGAAAATATATTTTTTGTGAGAAAGAAATTCCACTTTTGCCAAGAGAAGCTGATACAGATTTCTCTGCACTGCAAAGTATGTTTTGTCCTCTGTGTTCCGGGTGCC
This sequence comes from Forpus xanthops, assembly GCA_032466535.1. Classification (NCBI taxonomy): domain Eukaryota; kingdom Metazoa; phylum Chordata; class Aves; order Psittaciformes; family Psittacidae; genus Forpus; species Forpus xanthops. Next base: position 62,606 of record JASSUY010020613.1, read on the forward strand.
AGTCCTTCTGTGCAATTATGCTTTGCACACACTTTAATAGCATTAACCAGCTTGAGGCCTGTCTGTATATCCTAGTAACCCAGAGGGGGAAAAAGATCTAAAACTACAGAGAGGACAGGAAATAGAAGTCTTGCTCTTTAATGATAATTTAAAAGCAGTTGGGGTTTTTTGCCTATTTCATCAAAGTAGTGGACTGGTACAATGTGAGAGGTCCACATTTCCAATGTATGACAGGCTAGCAGGCTGGTAGAAGCGCAACAGCTTCTGGAAATCTGCTGTTGTTAAGCACAGATATCTGTTTGAATGATGAGAGCATGTATTTGTTAGCCCCTTGAGCCCAAATTATCTACTATAGCTTATCATTTCCACAGCTGTATCAATGACTTCCAAAAGGTCGGAAGCCACAAGTTACAGTGATCACCTTACACAGCTGTCAGTGTTTCTTTTGAGAAGTTTTGTTTGCTTGTTTGTGGGGAATATTTTTTTCAGTTTCCAGAACAGGGGCATTTCTAGTTGGGTATTGAGGTTGAATTTAGCCCATGTGACTAGCTATGGAACTATGGGTTATTCTAGTCGTCTATGAGTATAGTAATAGCTTATTTAAGAACGGCTTCTGGGGGGCCTATAGGGGTGCTGGGAAGGGTCTCTTCATGAGGGACTGTAGTGAGAAGACAAGGGGTAACTGATTCAAACTTAAACAGGGGAAGTTCAGATTGGATCTGAGGAAGAAATTCTTTCCTGTAAGGGTGGTGAGGCATTGGAATGGGTTGCCCAGGGAAGTTGTGAATGCTCCATCATTGGCAGTGTTGGACATAGCCTTGGGTGACATGGTTTAGTGGGAGGTATCCCTGCCCACGGCAGGGGGGTCAGAACTAGATAATTTTAAGGTCCTTTCCAACCCTAACTATTCTAAGATTCTATGAAGTGTGTTCAAAAATGTTCAATTGAGATCATCTTCTCATTTTAAAAGATGGCATGCACAGAAATGAATTAGAAATTAAGCATTTAAAAATGCTGGCATGAGGATGCATAATAGTTGGATATTGGTTATCTTAAACTTTCCTTGGAGTACCTTAAAAACACCTTATGAAGCTTTTTGCATCTGGGTACAAGGGTACACATTTTTGTTGCTAATTCCCAACAGAAATGTAAGTATATAGAATCTAAATGCCCAAAAATGCACTGATTTAAAATCACTTTAGAGTTTAGGGTTCTGATTTCCCCCTTTGTACCAGACTCTTGGCTAGCACACAAGTTTAAGTCCTATTGGCACTGGGCCTGATTCCGACTAATTTCTTTGCAGATTTCCCAGGGGGTTAGAGGTTGCTTGGAATGCTCATTATGTTAATTTACATGATTAATCTGTTGAAAGTAATCTGATAGGAGGATCTAATTCTGTTTTATTCCTTTCAAGTTAAGTCAGAATAACTTTGCCTCTTTATCTTGATTTTTTTTTTCATTTATTGGGTTTTTGGAATTCAGGTGACTTGTTAGGTTTTACTTTGTACTATTGACAAACTGTGCAAATTAAATATCTCTGCTTCCAAAGCTTAGAATTATCTAGGGAATAGAAAAAGTAGTTTATAGTACCTGAGTATATTCAGTTCTTCCATGCTACTCCAGATTTTGCACATCCCCAAAGGAATTGGATTCAAAACATAACAGAAACGAGCAATTTTCTGACAAAAGAAGCCCTTAGAATCATTGAAGCACAGACGTATCCTCAGTGATGTATTAGAGATGACCTTTAAAGAGTCAGGAATACACATCCAGTGTCCTGCAGTGACCATGCTCATTTCTGCTTTCTTGATTTGTACACAAAACACAATCTCCTTTTTGCCATTTTACTCTGAAAAGAGTTGGATGTGGGAAGAGGTGGATAAAATCTAAATTCCAAAAGATCTCATTGTCCCCAAACTGGAGAAATTCCATTTGAGAAGTTATGGTTTAGTTTTGTCTGTTAGGCAGGTAGATGCAGCTGTGACCTGTGGATCCACTTCTTTTAAAGAAACCATTGAGAAAGTAACATGGAGAAACTGCTGGGTTACACTGTAAAATCATTCAAAATCATGAAATAGTAATGCAGCTCTAAGGCAAACATTCACTCAGTGGAGAGGCAGATATCTCCCAGTTTCATATCTCGCATGAAAATGTATAAGAAGACTTCATTGTGCCTTTACTAAAATTAGCTTAGAAATCGTTTGCTTTTCTGTTGTGGACTTTTATTTGTGAGTCCTCATTTTGTATTACCGTGACTGATTTTTACCCATAGATATTTTTGCTTTCAGTCATGGCAACTTAAACATGTTCCTTTGTGCTAATAGTAGAGGAGCAGTACAATCCAGTAGCCCTGCTTCTAAACCACTATCATGGCATGCTTCCTTATTCTTTTACAGGGTTATGGAAATGCCTTATGCTTACCAGTGCTGTGCCTTTGGAGCTTGTGAGAGCCACTACAAAATCTCCAGCCAATGGAGCAAAGATGAGAACAGCAGCATTGACGATTTCCACAGGAAGGATGTGGGGTTGTTACATATTCAAGGTAATCGTCATCTTTAGCTTTTGAATCTACCTGGAAGATATGAGCAGTCTCTAATGTCAGACAAATCCAATACTTTTACAGTCATAGATGCAGCTTCTCGCTGCCTTTTTCCCAGCGTTATGCTATTCAAGCATTCCTGTGCTTCGCAAACTCATTTTTTTCAGATCTGTCTGTCAGAAATCTCACTCGTTCATCTCTCTGTCCAAATAATAATATAATAACATGGGAAGTGAAATATTCCCTTTATGTGTGAGACAGGGAAGCAATGCTGGCATGTAACTTCATACAAGAGCAGCCCAGCAAAGACTGGGTTTCTCGCCAGCCTTGGAAGTAGCAACACATCCTTGGCTCTCCTACTGTGCTCGTGCTTCAGGATGACTCATAGAGCTTACGTGGCTACTTTGGCATACCTGCTGATACATTTTCTAGCACTTCCTGAGTACCAGAGTGTGCATCTGCTCTCCAGGACAGAAGACTACTGTATTTTTCTTCCCCTTCAGCACAAGGTCTGTTACTTGACCTATTGTGTAGGTGCACATACACGTGTTACACCATCCTGCTGCTTTCTGTGCTCTCCACTCTGCAAACCAATAATTCTCAAAGTTCAGGGCTATCCGCAGTAAGAATACACCCAAGAATACGCAGTGATGACTTCAGAAAGAGAAAAACTTGAGTTAATTCTTAGTATGCTGGCACAGCAGCAGAATTCATATTTTGAAATCCTCCCTAGGCAGTCGTCACACTGGCAATTAGGTAATAGAGAATGTGATCATTTTCAGAGCAGTGATTGTGCCAGCTTTTTAAATAATCCTGAGTACAGTAACTCAAAACCAAGTAGGCATATGTCTGCTTCTGCTCACAGTTTGGCAGGGAAAAGGACAAGACCAGGCCTTAAATACCACAGAAGTGAAGTTTTCCTGAAAATCTGGGTATTTTCTCCCCCACAGATGAGCGTGACTTTGAAGACTTTTTTCTTGATTTTGAAGAAGATTTGAAAGCTCATCATTCAGTGCAGTGCTCACCTTCTCCAGGTATGAAACTGCTGGACAGATGGATCCAAGCACAGTATTCCCAGATACTCTAGATGCAGAGCAAACTCCGATACTGGTGGAGTAAGATGGTATTTTGCAATAAAAGGGTGAGATTAATACAAATACGTTGCACAATAATATAAGAATTTGCACTGAAACGCGGAAAACTATCTGGTATTAAATTTATCTATCAGTGTAACAGAAGTTTTACCCAGTCCTGAATCAGATCCTCACTCAAGTCCCTTTTGGGGAATGAGAGAGCAAAGACTCTGTTCTACCAAGACACAGCTGATAAAAAGGCAGCAGAATCTTTGCTCACTCAGTCTTTTGTAATGCTGAAGTAATTCTTCTGAACTTCTCTGAGTTATTCTATGTGAGCTTCTTGAACAACACAGTTTAGTTGAATGTCTACGAAATACCAAACAGTACTATATTGCTGCACACACTGCATTGCAAAGGACGCCCAGCTCTGCCATTTCCTGTATAGAATAGTGCATCTCTGGCGTCTCAGTGTGGCAGAAAGGAAAAATAAATACATTGGTTGAATTGCAGGGGTACAGGTCACCAGTTCCACTGAAAGTTTCCCTTAAGGCAAGGGAAGAAACATGTCTCCTTGAAGGTTGCTTCTAGCTTTAAGAGCTGTGGTTATGAGGTTTGCTTGCCTGATTCAACCCTTCCCTAACCATTCTTTCATTGTGAAACATAAGCAAAAATACCCAAGTGACATCTAGGACATATATTCCAAGCCAAGATTCCTTTTTGGAACAGCAAATAATAATAGATTTTTTAAAGTTATGTAGTATGAAAGGCAGGAAGCCAAAGAATTTAGAACCATTTGACCATCACATATTCTCCTATGGCTTAAATATGATTACTGCTTTGACAAAAATGTCACTGTCTTCACGGTAAGGTATCACCAGACCCAAGAGAAAATTTGGTGTCTATGTTGGTCTCTCAAATGGTATCTTAGAAAAACTTGACACAGTGAATGTGTATTTCTACTTGATGGCAACAGCTGTAGTCATATGGAGCACATCTGAGCTGCAGGGTCTGTGTCTTCATGGAGAAGCACAGACCACTCTAAAGGACTTCCTTTGAAAGAATATAGCTGGCTTGTACCAAGATAAATAATGTTTCTCAGACTGCAGAACATTCAGCTTCAACTGCACAGCATATGAACCTCAGTTTATGAGAATGTACACCAGGCTTCAGTCATAATTATCTGACTTCAGGCACAGCTCATTAGAAAATCCTCCAAAAAGGCAGCACTTTGAAATGAAAAGACAACCTCAAGTTTCGTCACAGAATCATAGAATAGTTAGGGTTGTAGAGGACCTTAAGATCATCTAGTTCCAGCCCCCCTGCTGTGGGCAGGGACACCTCCCACTAAACCATGCCACCCAAGGCTCTATCCAGCCTGCCCTTGAACACCACCAGTGATGGAGCATTCACAACTTCCCTGGGCAACACATTCCAGTGCCTCACCACCCTTACAGGA
>JASSUY010020616.1:3234-16072 GCA_032466535.1 Forpus xanthops
TCTGAATCTCTTCTCTGCCCAACCTGTAGCTGTGCCTGGGATTGCTCAGACCCAGGTGTAGGACCTTGCACTTGGCAAGATTAAACTTCATGAGGTAGGCATCAGTCCACCTCACAAGTGTGTCAAGGTCCCTCTGGATGGTATTCCTTCCTCCAATGTATCAACCAAGCCACAGAGCTTCATGTCATCAGCAAACTTGCTAAGGGTGCACTCAATCCCATTGTCCATGTCATTGACAAAGATGTTGAACAAGACCGGTCCCAACAACGATCCCTGAGGGTCGCCCCTTGTTACTGGTCTCCAGCTGGACATTGAGCCTTTGAGCACAACTCTTTGCATGCGGCCATCCAGCCAGTTCTTTATCCACCGAGTGGTCCACCTATAATAGTACTCACTTTCTCTTGGTAGAAGCTGAAGGAATCTTTGTTGGTTTTGCATATCTACTTTTAAAATCAAATGAGCTGATGCATTTGGTGTATGTTTCAGTTTTCTCATATCTAGACTGCAGTTAGCAGGAGACCTTTCTTTTCATAGTTTAGTCATTCTAAAAATTAACTTTACTCTTGGGGAGAGAGAGAAATGTTGATATTCAGAAAGTCTACATTTCTCCTTTGCTTGTTATTTTTCCTCTCTGGAAATGCTATTTCCAGGGGAGTTTTCTTCCAGGTCTCCTTAAAGTTTTGCTAGAATAAACTTCTCACTATTCTTCTGTCAGAAATACACATAAATTTGGCACACTTGGAAGGGTGTTATCACAGTAAATAGAGATTTGAGAAGAAGTGTGTGTGGTGTTGGGGAGATGGTGAGCTGGTATAGGGGAAAAAACAGTACAAGTTATTTATATGTAGAACATAAAACTCTTGTTTTATATTCTTGTCTTTGAAAAACAGTACTGTGTATTGCAAAAGCCGTAATAGAATCTAGCTAGAAAGAAAAAAAGAAAGATCATTACCATATGCATTACATTTTGTTAATATCTTTGTAATAGAAAGATAAGAGTGATCAAAATGTTACTGCATTAGAATAATAGATTTCTGAGTCATGCACAAGGCATTTTTTGTCTATGGCCATGTTACGTTTTCCGAGGGTAGAGCTGAACTCAGAATTTCATTTATCACTATTTGTAAGACTTTAAAATGATGAATGTCAGATATCAAGACATCTACAGGCAAACTGTTATTTAACAGCAATTTTCACAATCAGAAAGAAAAGCTCTGGTATTATTAGTGCTGGTATTTTAAAGAAACAGTTTTATAAGTTAGTATATAATCACCCATAGGGTTTTTGCTGTTGCAGCTTCTTTTGTACGCAACCTGTATGTGACAGAAGAGCAAATAGTTGATAGAAAAGAACACTGCAACAACTCCCAGATGCTGCTCATCTCTAAGGGAGAAATGTATGTGTGTATACTTCCAGGAAATTTTCATGTCACTCAAACTGGATGCCAGTAATCTAAGGACAAAACCCAGAAAATGTCAATAATTGTGGCTAGAGGTGAGTATTTTAACCAATGAAACTGAAGGAAGTCCCAGAAAGCTAAGAAATTGCTGAAGTAGGAGACCACGATAACAGGCAGTGCAAAATAATTTCAGAATCAAAAATGGAAAAAACTCCCCCAACTTACTGTATCTAAATCAGAATTGCCTGCAAAAAACCTGTTTAAAAAGTAATACTTACTTTTCATACACCGTTTATCAGAACAGGGCTGCTGTTCTTCCTGTTATCTTGCAATGGTTTCTCTATTATGTATAACTGATAGTTGTGATGATTGTTTAAATTTTGTTTCAAGTTCACACTCTGCCACCTACATAAAAATCTAAAATTGGATTTGAACATGAATTAAGAAGGATAACCTATGTAGTATAGAAGTAGTCGTCATAGATTCTTGCCTCTTAGTTCCAGTCTTTTAGCTGAGAAATACTGTGTTTAGGGAAAATTGATACAGCCTACTATGTCCTTCTGATTCTTTTTAGCATAGCCTCTGTTCTATTAAATGACCATTTATTTTCCATGGGGAACTGCAGCTTAGCAGAGAAATTCTTTTGGTCATGATCTTGCTATTGCTCAATAGCCATTCTTAACATATGCCTTAGTTATTCATGTTTTTGGTTTTGGACAATTTTCAAATGATAAACTATTTGTTCCTATATTTAATTATTATACCAAGTATTTCAATGGACATGCACATATATTTTTACCATTATCTTGAAAGAGGTTAGCCTTTTTTTTTTTTTCTTCATATTCTGTAGGCCATCTGTACTAAGTCCCAGGCTTTTTATTACCCTTTTCCCTCATAAAGAACAACGGTATGCTTGGTAAGTAGTTGCTCTATTGTCCATACAGTTGCCATTATATAGAATCATAGAATAGTTAGGCTTGGAAAGGACCTTGAGATCATCTAGTTCCAACCGTCGTACCAGGGGCAGGGACACCTCCCACTAAACCATGCCACTCAAGGCATTTAGAAAACACAGTTGCAGTGTTGTCCAGTAGAGACTGAAATTCCATCCACCAGGACCAATAATAATATTGCACTAGCTCAAAACCAAAGAATGCTATGTTTTGACTTACGTACCTCAGTGCTAATTTAGCATCATATATCCCATTTCTTCCTCCTTTTCATTTCCCCTCCCTTCCTTTCCTTCTTATCCTTCCTTCCCTTGCCACTAAAGATGCTAATAATATCAGGTAGAATAAAACAAAATACAACTTCTTAAGTGGATTTTCTATTAAACGAGAAAACCGAAGTACATAGGAGACATTAGTATTTGTATTTTTTGGTATTTCTACTAATTAACTTTTAACCTTGTTGGACTTTTAAAATGTAGTACAATATCAAAGAAGTAGTAAAGGACTGGGAAACTTCTTAAGCCAAGTTCCTGTGCTCCAGTCTGAGCAGGAAAGTCTTAGCAGGGAAATTAATCTCCTGTGTGACGGCATTGATGTAAATCTCTGTTCAGTTTGTGCATGCATGTAAACAAGGAAAGCAACAGAAAATAAAACAATTTTATAAATATTCTAATTTATGAGTGGTAAAATGGGAAGCCAGAACTTGAAGTTCTGTGCAATTTTTGCACAGAGCTTTACCACGTGTACAATAGATCCAGTAACATTGGCCATCTTTTCTATCTGCATTCTGAATGAGTCACAATCATCTTCAGTACTGTTTTTTTTAAGCTTGGAGAAGTCATAAGGTTAAGTTTTAGAGTGGGTTTTGCAGAACAGCATCATGAAGAATGTGATTGAGACTGTCCTACACATTTATGTACATAGAGTGCAGTAAGCAGTTGGGTGAAAAGGCATTCAGCCTGATCCATGCAGTACAAACTGTGCTGCAGAATATGGGTACCTGTATGGAGAATGTAGGTAACTATAATTTATCTCTTAAATCATTGCACAAACATTTTTTCTGGTAGGTAGTATTCTATATTAAGCATGACATGCTTATGATAAAGATTACCCTTTGTATGGCAGGCAATCACAGCATCTCCTAGAGCATTTAACTTATGTCTGGGAACAGTGCAAGACATCAGGCACCTGGGCAATTTTATTGGCTCAATATAGACAGACTTTTAGACCCTGAATGTGGACTGGAAGCTAGGAAAGGGGGTGCTGAGAGACATATCCCTCTCATTATCATGAAAAGCCTGTGACAGCTATTCTGTCCTGTAGAGAGCATTCTGTCTTGTAGAGAGCATTGAGCTCTTCTTGAAGAGAAGACTCTCTTTTTTGCTGAAGTGGCAATGATGGCATAGATGGGTTTCACATCTTTCCAGTTTCTTTTGAGTTTAAATGCTTTCCCTGTGTGCAGACTTTATGGTGTGGATATAATCCACCAGCCATATAAATGCCTAAATAAAAATCTTACTGCAGAAGATACACTGGTTTCTACTGTAAAAAGTTTCCTCTTCATGTGCTAGTTAGTAATTTAATCACATTACAATTTTAATAAAAAGTGAACTGGTGCAAGATATTGTACTGAGAAGTAAAATAGGATTCTTGTCATAAGTCCTGCTTAAGATTTTGTCTCTCCCGTCCCCCATTTTAATTAGTCAAGAAAATAAATGGATGCATGAAACTTAGCTCTCTGCTTGTTCACGAACAATTGGGGAAAGCCTTTGACCCCTTGCTTTCTTATAGAAGCAGAGCAGAGATTATGGCATTTAATGGATTAGCACTTTAAGTGCTACACTTCATTGCCACAATTAGGGATCAAAGTTCAAAATTTGGATGAAGTTGCAAATAGATGAAAGAGTCAAAAGCCTGAATGATATGATTGGTTGGGAAATGGTTTCACACGCACAAAAATCCCAATCTAAATAGCAGGTTCAGCTTGTAGCTGGTAATAGCAGTTGGTTACCAAAGAATTTTAGAACAATGCGCCTGGTAGGTGTATTCAGAGATTATTTACTCTACTTTCTTCTCCAAGGCAAGGCTAATAATTTCTGAAATGTGTTTACACAGCCTTTTAAAGTCAAGTTTTAAAAACCTGCTCATTGTGATTCCATGAACAGATCTTCTCAGTAATTAACGTGCTGATTATAGAATCATAGAATCATAGAATAGTTAGGGCCGGAAAGGACCTTAAGATCATCTAGTTCCAGCACCACTGTTGTGGGCTGGGACACTTCACACTAAGTCATGTCACCCAAGGCTCTGTCAAGAGCCTTGTATTTTCTATGAAAAGTTTTCTTTTTACCACTGAATCCTTATTACCACAGCTTTATCGTCCTATGAGCTATTTTGCAGTGCATTATTTCTTGACCACAAGGATACAGAAAACAGTCTGTTTCCATAAGCTTACACAGCTCTGTTTATAACCTGGAAGATTTTTAGTTGCATTTGCTTTTACTTTTCTTTAGGGTACATTATGTGTGACTTTCTGCCTCTCCTCATATGAGGTGTTTTCTAGATTTCTGTTTTCTCAAGGTTCAGTCCAGTATGTCTCTGCTGAATCATGTTGCTGCAAAGCAAGAAACAATGCTTCAGGTGAGCCTTAGAAATACAGAGAGAATGGGAGGTTGTTCTTCTGGATGATACGGCCTTTTAGATGTCTCGGGGTGATGCTTGGTCTTTTTTTCATAAGACTGTAATTGTATGTTTAGTTTATTCATGATGATTCACTGCTACTTCTCATGCATTTCTGAAGAAGTGCTGCCGAGCCAGTGGCCCCTTATCTAGCAGCTTATTCCCTTGTGTATGCAGAGCTTTGTATTTTTTATATCCTCCTTTTTTTCTGACCATCTCTGCGGTTTCTCAAGACCATTCAGAAGAGCTTATTGGCTTAATATTGTCAGTGCTGGACTAAGTATATCACCTATCTCCATCCAAACCATTGAAGAAAATAATACTGCATAAGGCTTGCCCTGGGAGAGCAAACTTCTTAGATAGATTATCTTATTAATTTGACAGAATTAGTACTCTTTCAGCCGTTTGCCAGTTATTTTTCTTACATTTCAACAGTTTCATACCGATGATTTCTCCTTCCTCACATGTGGTTCATCATGCGTTTTTAATTTTGTCCTCCCTTTCTGTTGGTCTCACACCTGTCTTTCTACAGAGTTAGATGAGCCCTTAACCAGCAATGCCTACACACGTCTTCATTAATCAGTAGATATTTTAGCTAGAAAGTAGAAAGAATCAACTGTCTGACAAATACACATTGCTGGTTCTTAAATTTACTATCTTAATTGCCCATATCTGAAATTAAAGTAGGAAAAATAATTACTTTTCTACACTTTTGTCAAAGAGCTACGGATCAATAAGAAATATGTGGCATTAAAACAAGCAGAATTAAAATATTTTGGGTCCTAGCTCACATGTAGTCTTTTGCCTTGAGACATAGTACTGGTTATCAAATTACTTAACTATTGCTGTAGGTCTCGAGGTTAGGGAAACTCAAGTTTTGTAAGTGGTAAAGTATTACATGCTTTTAGTCCCAAAAGTTTGCTTTCACATGAACATATGCGTGGGAGATGAAATAAAAATAGTTTACATAAACAGTAATGGTCATTGGTTGCAATGGGGAAATGATAACAGCAGTAACTGGAAAATAATCTGAAAAAAACCCAAACAATTCAGGAGTGTTCTGCTTGAGTTCCATCCAGTGTTAGCAAATTAAATGGCATACAACTAAAGCATCATTTAAATAGTGTTTTACCTTTCTAATTATTGCCGAAAGAATTAGTCTGAAGAAATATGATGAATGTTATCTATGGAAGACTTCTGAAAGTTGCAATAATGCTTTCAAGCAGAAGGCTTTCTTATTCTAATAAAAATGTGCCCCTTTAGGCACTCTGTGTATCAGGTCCAGGTGTATCCTACAACTGACTGATATTGCTCCAATATACTCTAATATTATAATCTGCAAAAAGTTACTTCCTGGTAAATTTTACGCATGTGATTTTTCCATTGAACAATACAGGGATAATCTCAGTGGGACTCAGGCTTCAAGCAGTCTGGTCAATCTATCATACCTTTCTGAAATGATCTTTCTTGGAGAATTTGTTTGAATACTTATTCAACATGTGGACGCGATTAGAAGGAAAAAGTCAGAGGGTTGTTACTGTGTTGAATGAAAAAATGGTCCAAAAAGTCTTTTTGGAAGGTGAAAACCAATGCAATTAAAGTGAAGTTCTGTTACCATTTTATATTAACGTTTTCATTCACTGTCTTGTCTTTTTTTTTTTTTTTAAAGTTTGAAATTCCTAGAAGCCAAAGTAATTACACTGCAGGAATTTCAACTCCCTTAAATAGTACTTTTTACAGTGCCATGCTTCAATGGAAGTCCCATGAACAACAATGTGCCTTGGACCAGGCCCAGAAAAATTTACTTTTAAGATGCATACTGGTTTCAGGACTGATAAAATTGCTAGATTAAAGGTTGGGGAGTTCAGTGGAAAAACATATTTAGTAGAGCTCTCACGGAGCATTTGGAGATCTTTTCTTTCTTGAAATTCTCAGAAGATATTAGGATTTTTACCCTGAGCTACAGATAATCCCTCTGAATAACAGAAGTGAAGCAGCCCTATGTACATAATTTGAAGCAGAAAGGGAGGTTTCTTTGTAATTTTCAGCTTTCTCTATGGAGAGTGGGTGAACAAACTTCAAAAAGCAGAAATTAGTTTGAAATTCTAAAACCCAGAGCAGGAAAACTACATGAATCTTGGCAAGCAAGAGTTAAGTAAGGTTATGACTACATGAGAGTCTTTAAAAATACGACAGTGCTCTGCACAGTGCATGTTATTGAAGAAAGTTCTTCAGATCATTCAAGATCTTAGCAAAAGCTAATCTGTGATCTGAAAAAAGTATTGTTTTCCTGATGAAGATGTATTTCTCTCTACTTCTCAAAGGAGTAGGAAAGAAGAGTGGGGCAAGGTGAAACCTGAACTGGTGGTGGCTGGCTTAATTTTTGCTTTAGTAATTATTCCATGGCTGCACCAAGAAAATACTTTTCTATTGTGTGGGGACCAGTTTCTTGGTCTTTTCAGGCTAACCGAACTTGACACTCTCACGATGTTGTATAAGCAATAATATTAGCCCTAGGAAGAGATTTTACTCATTTCAGTAAAATCCACTAAACCACTGAATTTTCCTTTGTGGAAATACTAATTAGTGGAGTATTTGGGATCTCTGTTTGTATATAGTATTATTTAATGGAATAGTTATTAAGTTAATAATTACTTGTTCATAAAGTAATACAGACTTTCTTGATCATATGTAGTCTAAGACACATCTCAGTTTACTTATCTTGCCTTTTCTGCAGACTTACAGTATCCCTCAAACTTAATACTGCCCAGTGCTATGCACTTAACTATGTCAATCTACCACTCTCCTCCAATCCCTCCAACCAATAATGCAATTGCAAAAGCTACTAGCCTTCCTGATCCTTCTTGCTTCCTATCAGTAGCTCCACTAAATTTGAATGAAAAAATAACAAATAAATAAAATAAAACAAAAATTATAAAATTATTAATAATAAAACAAATAAAATAAAATAACAAATTTTTACCTGGATGGCCCTTGGCAAAGCTGCTTTTTTTTTCCTTGGATAGTTGAAAGTAATATATACATAGTGCTTCTCAAGAGTTAGGCTGCAAGGAAGCACCAGTGCTGGATCACAGGGAAGCAAGAACCATGGCAGGTCCTTTCCTCCTTTGGCAGGAAGGGGGCACACGGTGCCAGGGTACCATCCTGCCACGGTGTGCAGTGTCACATGTGATGATGGCTTGCTATTGGTTTAGTGCTCATCTGGCTGGGTTCCATGTTTTCCGTCAAGCCCTGTGCCAGCACAGCTTCCTTATGGGCCCTTTGACATGCCCAGGAAATGGCATCTCACCTGAACCACTTGTGACTGCAGTTTACTGAGAACCACGGTCAGCTGCTTCTGCTTTATAGTTTTGTTTACAGCCTGTGTTCGCTGCGGTTGAATTCTTCCTGATTTATGTCAGCGTGATGTCAGAGCAAGCCTTTCAGTTTGGATCTCTGTTGAAATCTTATCTTGCAAACAGTAAGAGCTTGCTACTGTCAGTATCTGAACTTGGTCATTTTTATTTTCCTCACTTAAGTAGCATCGGTTTGCTTTATGTAGTGATGGTCCTACCAGCTGCAAACACCATATTCTGCTTCAGCCAAGTCTAGGTTATTAGGTTATGAATGCTAAAAATTATGAGCAGTGCTTTAATTTGCATAGTTATATCCACACATCATCCAGAGTGAATAAAAGCCAGATTGCAAAATAATTACAATCTCTTGAAGTAGAGCCAGCCTCACAGACCAGATCCATCTGTCTTCATTAATTTGTATACAGTCCTTTTACCAGAACAAACTTTCTGAAGGTACTCACATGGGAATGCTGAAACAGCTGCACAACTTTTATTTTGAAGAAAAAAAAGTTGAGCCTCAGAACAGTGTGTTTTAAAGAGAGAGAGAGAGAGTGACTCTGCATTTAGGACTTTGACCAGCATGTGTAAGAAATGCTCTCATGGCTGGAATAATCTAACAAATTTTTACCTGGATGGCCCTTGGCAAAGCTGCTTTTTTTTTCCTTGGATAGTTGAAAGGAATCCAGTGCGATTCTGTGCTTCGATCAGCTTGACTCCAGTTTTGCACAGCCTGCCCGCTTTGGTAGTGCACGGCTGAGCCTGGCTTCTTGTGGCCTCTATGGCCCTTTTCTGCTCCACTGTCAGAAAGAGGGAGGGAGGCTTCCCCCAGTACCAAAATATCATTCTGTGTTCTCTCTGCAGCAGAGTAGCAAAGAACAAGTTTCCTCATTACTCTCTCATCTTTTTGGAATTACTTGCTGGATAAAATCTTTTTCCCAATTTTAAATGGATGTTTGTGTTACAATCAAGAAAAAGCATCTCCAAAGACCAATCTTTAGGTAAGTGATGTTATTATTAGCTTGAGCTGAAAACGTTATGAGCTTTACTCTCTACATCCTATTAACTTAAAGTTCATATGCAAATACACAAAAAATTGTTCAAGAGAAGAGTTTACTATTGTGTATCTTAGTAATGTATCAGGGGATTTTGGTGCTCAGAATATTTTTTTTTCACTTGTTGAGACTTTATAGAAGTTCTTTTTCTTCTTCTCCCTGTCATCTGTGTTCTCTGAAGTTTTGTGTGGGATTGTCTTTATTATGAAAGAGGAGCAGCATAGCTCTTGAAAACTTCTTTGTGTGTGTTTTGTTTTCCTACAGCTCTGCAGTCCCGCAGTGTATTCTGGAATTATAAAGCTGTTTTAAAGTGGAACAGGGTTCATGGTTGGTTTAACTGATTATGTCTGGATGGCAGAAATTTAGTACTTGAAATGATACACCTTTCAGCGTAAAATAGCTTGCTTGCTGGGACGTGCAGACAAGTGCTTAAAGTATAACTAATCTGTAAGACTTCTGATAGAAAGAGCCGAAGTTTAAAGAGTAACTAGTTGGAGTTTTTTTTGTGAGGCTGTTCTTCACTGCTTCTTATGTATGTTTGATGTATGAAACATCTTTCTGATAATTTTGTATTTTAAAGTCAAATACAAAATTCTTCTTACAGATCAGGATTAGATCTAGTTTACTTGTGCTTTTTACAATGGGAGAGCCCTTTCTTTCCTTTGGCCAGTCCTAGCTTCAGACCAAGTGATCTTGACTAGGAAACAATATTTCTCAAACTATTGTGAATAAGGATGCAGTGTCAGTAAGATTAAATAAACCTGCAATAGTTCACACTTCTGTTTATGGCTGGTGACATCTATAACAAAGCTCCAGCTCTTACTGCGTGACATCAGCAGGATATTGTAACCACAGTGTTGATATGACAAATAAATATAAGATGGTCCTAGAGCAAATACAAGATTGTTATTTATTGGATAGCCACTACTGATGTCATATGTTATGGAAGTACAGTAACAGTTGGTATTGCAGCTCCAAAATGAGTACAGACAGGTAGTCATGCCATGATTATGTCCTACTAATGTTACATGCGGAGAAATCTTTCAGTAGTGGTACAGTTACACTGCAGAAAGAGAATCTAGACATTAAAAGGTTACTATGGGAGTTAAATGCCTTAACTGTTAACTTTAAATTTGAATCTCCTGTGTGGATGTGCTGAACAATTTATATAATAAATTAAATTGAACATTTTTCACTTTAATAAAGTGAAGCTAAGGTATTTCACAGAAAGTTTATAACTGACGATTAAGAGACATGTTTTCCTCAGATGGTATTTTTTTAAGCTAGCAGTTCAATTGAATATATTTCTGTTTAAACATCAGTCATTATTTTTCAAGGATCTGTGATAATTATCCCATAAACTATAACTTAAAAATATTTTAAATGCACATTCTTCACGGTCTTTTATTAGAATAGGCCATTAGAATTGCGGGTGAATAAGTGCATATTTCCTGAAGTATTTGGGAATCTGC
Organism: Forpus xanthops; assembly: GCA_032466535.1. Taxonomy (NCBI): domain Eukaryota; kingdom Metazoa; phylum Chordata; class Aves; order Psittaciformes; family Psittacidae; genus Forpus; species Forpus xanthops. The sequence goes on from JASSUY010020616.1 coordinate 14,143, forward strand.
TGTAGAAATCTGGTGTAGCTAGTGTAGTAGCGAATAGTTTGTAAGAGCTTTCTTAATGGATGTTTCCCTAAATTGTCTTGTGGGAGTGAACTTAGCTCAATGAAATAGAGTAAGTTTCAACATTTCTTACCAAAATCCATTCCTGCAAAACAGTTCTAAATACAGAACGGCAACTAAACACTGTTGGCATGCTTAATCCAGTGCAAGAAAACCCCTAATATGGAAAGCCCCCAAAGAGTCATAGCTCTGCAGTGACTCTTCTGCCAAAAGATCTCTGTAATAATACAGTAAATGCTTAAGAACTGTTTCCAAGGTGGAGACCAGCACAATATTTTAGGCAGCTCAAACAGAAAGACAATCTCTGTATGCCATAAAGATCGTATCATGTACAGTAAATACAGATGTTATCATAGTACATTAAAGAGCAGGCTTTTTAAATGTGTGTCCATTTTTCTTATGACTTTGGAAAAAATATTTCTCCTGTAAAAAAGTGTTCATATATGTGAATTATAAAGATTTATCTTCAGTCCTTTTAATCCTGTAATTTTCTTTCCGTGTAAGTGAAATAGTTTCACTGGACACAAATCTTACATTGAGGTAACTGAATCAGTAGGGTAGTCATTTTTTCTCTCAAAAGGAAAAGATAAGAAAATATAAAATTACCCAAATTTTATATGTATTTATAGTTATCCATGTTTCAACTACAGCTAACACTAATTATGGTTGCTCTTAAAAATCATTTTTTTCTTGAGAGCTATGTCAGAACTTAATAAATACATATGAATTTCTTCCTACTTAGGAAAGTTACATATACAGTGAATCTGTACTTGAGTTGCCTTCCAAGTAATGTAAAAATATATGTTGAATATCTATTCTAAATAATCACTTCAATATCATCAATCTTCTACATAAGAGTGGGATAGGTATTATTCTTCCAAGATGGGAAACTCAACAAAAAAAAAATTGTTTCTGACTAATTTTCAAATGTTTTATTTTATCTGAATTCATAAAAAAATAAAAACATAAAAATATTGGGAACAAAGTATAACTTTTGGTATTTGCTACCCAGTAGTGCTTGGAAATAACTAAAAAATTCATTCAGAATTACAACTGTGTAAAATAGCCAAGTTTATGAATCACGTTGAGCTGATTACTAGAGCACATCAGTTTGGATAAAATTTTGTAATTGCATCAGAAACTGACTGCCAAATACTTAGAGATTCCTGCATTCCTTAACAGTAAAAGAACAATCTGCTATATACAAAGATATGTTTCAAGAGAACTTGTAGGTTGGATATTCATTGGCTAATTTAAAGTTTATATAAATTACTGAGGTCATTCTGTATTTTTATTAGGAACAGCATCTTAAGCACGTTTGCAATAACTGGAGATTGTGAAATTAATTTAAACAATAAACAAATCAGCTTTCTCAGAGAAAGCAGTGGGAGCTTCATAGCTCTGACATTAAAATTGGAATGAATAAAGCCATATAAAATATGCTTTAGGGAACAAATCCGTCCCTGCCAACTGCATAGGTTAGATGACATAATTGGTGTTTTAGTTCTCAAATTTCTATGATTTCTATTAACATAAGAATCTACACTCTGTTAGTCAAAGCTTATACTGAAGCCAACATTTTTCTGCAGTCTGCTTCAGTATTGGGGGGGGGTGTGTGGAGTGAGGGGATGAGATTGTATGATCTTGGTCTTCCTGATCATTACTGTGAATGGAAGAAAAAGGATCAGAGTATCACAAGAGAAGTTATTCTTTTGGTGTCTGCCTTGGCAGGATCCAAGAAATCCTGGAATTATTTCAAGAAAACCATGGTCTTTGAGATTTCCAAATAAATGGCAGTTGAATAATAACAAATAACTTATCCTTGCTGTCTAACACCTTTAATTTAAGGCTTTTAGTGTGTTTAAAAAGTACT
>JASSUY010020617.1:0-12827 GCA_032466535.1 Forpus xanthops
ATCCCTGGCAGTGCTCAAGGCCAGGTTGGACAGAGGGGCTTGGAGCAAGCTGCTCTAGTGGAAGGTGTCCCTGCCCGTGCAGGGAATAGGAACTGGATGAGCTTTAAGGTCCCTTCCAACACAAACCAGGCTGGGATTCTGTGAGTTTACTGGGCTGCGCTTTGCTTCTCTGTCAACACAACTTCATCATTCCAGTGGACTTTGGTGTCCTACCTGAATTTGAAGTTTTTCAGGGTTATAGTATATTTATGACCTCATCAGTAGAAAATGCTTCACTTTAACTGGATGTTCTCCTACTCTTGTTTGGTTTTCTCAGGCTTTATTTTAAATGGGCCTTTATATGTGGACATCTGGTTTCATTTTGCTTTTGATGACGTTTGGCTTTCTTTTAGGGGCTCCATCCCTTTCTGTGGAAGCCATCCTTCAGGTCCCACTTCACAGCCCTTCTGACTTGTGTGCCCATACAAGTGAATCCTTGTGGGATTTCGGAGGATTTCTGTCATTTGCTGGTGCTTTTTAGCAAAGGATAGTCTCTGCTGTGAAATAAGGATCAGTCTGGGTTTAAAATTGGTCTAAAACTCGGATGCAGTTTGTGGTGTTTGAGACCCTGAGCTGCCCTCTCCTGCCGTGTATCCTGCTGGTCACCCTCCCCCAGGAAGAGGCTGAGCTGGGCAGTGCTGTGCTGGGGAGGATTAAAGGAGGAAAATAGGGGGGAATAAAAGGGTGAATAATAAAAGGAAGAGATGACAGTTATCCTTGAGTTAGGAGTTATTATCAAGTGCAGAGAATTGATAAAGGAAGTTAAAAACACATGGGAAAAAAAAAATCTCTGACTGTCAGCAAGAGGAACAGTAAGAAAGTGTTTGTATTACGAACAAAAGAAATTCTAATAATGGTTTGTATAGACTTCTCCTGACTGAGGAGAGGTAAAATGCATAATAAAGCAGAAAAACTAGACATGTTTAATAAATATTACTGTTCCCTATTTATAAGGAAGAGGTATGATACACTGGCAGCCCATGTGCCGTGGAGCTTCCAGGTCCAGTGTTAGCCAGGGCTGGTGAGCAGAAGCTGATGGTCACCAGGGGCTCCTGTGGGGTCTGGTCATTGGGTTTCTATCTGATTTTAATCCTGTAGGGCATGGATACAGTAAGAAAATTCCAGAAAAATTGGCTAATGTTGCTGTTGTGCTGTCCTAGTCAATGTGGGGATGAGGACTGGAAAGGCAAAGGAGTGCTTGAAACATAGGGAAGGAGGTGATGGGAGTGTGAAATTGAATTTGCTCTTTGACAGAAGTGGTGGAGGAGGTGTTGTTACCCTCTGGTAGCGTCAGGCAGGTGTGAAACAGGTTATGAACAGGGTCTTGGATGGCCACATGCATCTCCAATGGCCCCATGGGGTCCAGCTCAACAGCCCTGGGGGCTAATGGTTCTGCTTGCAGATAGCCGAAGGGTTGGTGGAAATGAGGTTACAGAGAGTGTAGCTACTCAGAGGGATTTAGATCATTGGTTAGTCTCCATTGGGTGAACTTTGATATGGTGAATCCCGGGATTCGTGCATCTTGAGATGGGAGCTGGAGGGAGTGCTTTGCGATGGGGAGGCCAAAGAAGGAGCAGAATTGCCAAACCAGGCTTTGAGGTGAGAAAGAGACAACTGCTGCAGCATAAGCAATGGCACTGAGTCTGTGGAAATAGGCTAATGCAAACTGTGGGTGTGCAGAACAGGGGAACCATGCCAGAACAGCTCTGCTGTCTTCTCCTGTAGCTTCTGCTTTAATACAGTATCTCCATTTCCTGTCCTCTCATTTGTTTTTAGGGATATTGAGAAGCTGAAGAACACACAGACCATGAGTGGAGTAAAAGGAAATACTCATTGGTATTTCTTCCTAAACATTTGGGGATATCAGGGGACTGGAGCACCTCCTGTATGAAGATAGGATGAGAAAGTTGGGGTTGTTCAGCCTGGAGAAGAGAAGGCTATGTGGAGACTTCATAGCAGCCTTCCAGTATCTGAAGGGGACCTATAGGGATGCTGGGGAGGGACTCTTCATTAGGGACTGTAGTGATAGGACAAAGGGTAACGGGTTCAAACTTAAACAGGGGAAGTTTAGATTGGATCTGAGGAAGAACTTCTTTGCTGTAAGGGTGGTGAGGCACTGGAATGGGTTGCCCAGGTAGGCTGTGAATGCTCCATCACTGGCGGTGTTCAAGGCCAGGTTGGACAGAGCCTTGTGTAGTACGGTTTAGTGTGAGGTGTCCCTGCCCCTGGCAGGTGGGTTGGAACTTAAAAGGTCTTTTCTAGACCTGACTGTTCTATGATTATATGTGCACCACATTTTGGGAAACCCTGCCTGACAATAAGTGTCTTAAAGCAAAAACCAAATCTCATTTGATGATTTTTATCTTCATGGAGTCAGTTCTCCATGGGTTTAAAAAAAAAAAAAGGAAGATAAGGTACCAGAGCCCTTAGTTTTAGGAAACTGGAGCAGGAAACAATACCTAGAAACTTTATCTGAAGAGTCAGATGACAAAATGAAGATGCAAAATATTTGCAAGAGTAGGAGTTGGAAATGTTGAGCAGCACGGGAGATTGGCTGCTGGAGCAGGCTACCAGGGGAAACTGTGGACGCTGCATATCTGCATGCTGTTTCTTATTCTCTGCATCTATGGAATATGTGTTTCAGAGTTTTCTGGCAGAGCGTAGCAGTTAGGGGAGAATTGCTGTTGTGTTGTAAAGAATGGCTATTCTGTGGTTGAAACAAAAGATCTCCCTTTCTGTCTTTCTCTTTAGTATCCTGTTTCCCAGTGTCCAGTAGCAGATGGTTGAGGAAGGATTGTAAGGAGCAGAGAAGATACAGAGTGAGCCTCATTTAGTGTACTCCCTTGCTCAGGCTGCATGGACCCTGCATTACTCTCACTTCCAAACCCTCAGGGATGCTCCCAGCGCTCCTCTGCCAACATCAGGCTGTTGCACTTGCGCATGCACACCCCGGCATAAGCCCTTGATGAAAACAGTGTACTTGCTTTTTCCTCCCTAGTAGAGATATAACTAATGAAATTCATAGGTAATCTGCTGTAACATTGAGCACAAAAGGCTATTTGTTTACTTTTTCAGGCAGGAAATGATAATGAATAAGGTAGTTAGGGAACACATGGGACACAGTCATTAAATAATCTGCTTAATATTCCTAATGCAAAAGCGATAGACAAAGCAGTGGAGAGAAGTGTGCTTAAAGCGATATAGAAGAATATGGCTTTCTCTCCCAGTGCTTCATGGTCTAGAGGAGGCTTCAGTCCTCCCAGGTACAAAGGGAATGTATTATAGAAAAAACAGGAGGTATTTACAAACTGCTGTAGAGATCAGAGAGGAAATTTCCCCTGGTTAAGTCCAAAATCAGGCAAAAAAGCAGCAACTGAGCTGAGGTGGCTGCAGGAAGATGTAAACAGTATTAGAAGCAGTAAGCAGTAGGCTTTTAAAAAGTATAAACAGTCTGGTAAGGAGGAGGGTAGGAAGATCTATTAAAATAAGCATAAGGCAGTTAAAAGGATAATTAGGAAGGCAAAAAGAAATAGAGAACATCTAATTGCTAAGAATATTTTGACTTCAAAGGGTTCTTTAGATATATTCAGAGCAGACAGAAGCTAGCAGCGGAAACTTGTCCACTGAAGACAGTGATAGCAATTGGAGGCAGGAGATGTGGGAATAGCATCTTTGTAAATGAGCTGTTTAATGCCCCTCATAGGTGTTGTGTGCCCCTAGTGGGTGCATACACAGGCGTACCTGTGCCCAGGACCCTGTTAGTGTCATGTGCTGGGAACTCCATGATCAGCAAAGGGAGCTACAAATCTCTCGTCACGTTCATTTCGTGTTTAGTTTTTAAACTAAGAGGTATGTGCAGCTTGGCAAGGCGCTTGAAGTCTGCTTGTTGCGCATCAAAAATGCCTTTTTGCTGCACTCACCTGCTAAATGTGGAGGTGACCTCATGCAACAGACAGTCCTGAAGGATTAGCTTTTCCTTATGACCTTCATGACTGTCAAGTACACATACTGAGGTACACGTGTGTGTCTGTGTGTGTACATATATATATATGCATATATTTGTATATGTATTGTGTGTGTATAGAAATATTTTGCACAGAAACACAAAGCTTGTCATAGAGAAGTGGATGCAGCCTTCCAGTATCTGAAAGGGACCTAGAAGGATGCCCGAGAGGGCCTGTGGGGACAGGACAAGGCAAATGGCTTTAACCTGCCAGAGGGGAGACTGAGATGAGCTCTTAGGCAGAAGCTCTTCCCTGTGAAGGTGCTGAGGCTCTGGCTCAGGGTGCCCAGAGAAGCTGTGGCTGCCCCATTGCTGGCAGTGTTCAAGGCCAGGTTGGACACAGGGGCTTGGAGCAAGCTGCAATAGTGGAAGGTGTCCCTGCCTGTGGCAGGGGTTGGAACTCGTTTTTCTGAAGTTCCTTTCCAGCCCAAGCTAGTCTGTGATTCTGATTCTATGAAGCATGATTTTTTGTGTGTTTGTTGTATGCTTCACCTCCAGAATCCTCCCTCCCTAAGTTCAACAGGCATGTAAATCAGAGGAAAAGTTAATGCCACAAACAAAATGCATTCTGGCTAGAAGCTCCTGAGTTTTGCCTGGGGACAATTTATGCAGTTACTCAGTAAGCTCACTAGATTTAGATTTTCTAGCTTTGATCAGAGTTGCTTTTCTCAGCAAGCTGCCCTTGCAGTAGAGCTGGAGTGTTACGAACTCCTTTGTATATGTAATTAAAAGCCGACTTCTATCTTGATATCATGCTGTGGTTAATGTTTCATTTAGAGAAATGGGTTGATATTAACAGGCTGGGAAGGTCGGTGACTCTTCTGGAGGCTGGTGCAGGGGTGGATGGGTTTGTGGGCTCCTTTGCTGCTTACCGTGACCTGGAAAGCAGGGTTAGCAATGTCAGATCTTGTTTTGTTCTGCCTTTTGTGCTTGTGAGGATTGATTCCATGTGTTACTCCACTAGATGAGTTGTTGCAGCACGTGGCAGGATGGTGGACACCTCCTTGTGGGTCCACCAACATGCCTCATCACTGGCTGGTCTAAGGCATTTCTGGATTCCAGGGTTTGAGTTCCTGCTTTTCAGCCAGCCAGCCGCATCGTCTGAATTTCAACACATTTGGGAGGAAATTAGCAATGTTTGCAGCGGCAGCAGTGCGCAGCTCCTCAGTTGCGTTCCTGGGGTGCTGTGGTTGCACGGGCAATGCCTCGCCAATAGACTGAGTTTCCATGTCAGCAAGTGTCGGATGCCTGGTGTCACATCTTGACTGGAGGGTGGAATTTGCCTTGTCAGGAGTGTGACCAGATCTATTGTTTGTAGATTATGGCTTGTCCCTCGAAACATTACAGCATTTATGCAGAGTGTTTCAGAGGCACAGCATTGCCTGCGTGTGTTTGGTTTGGAGTTGCCAACTCCATCTGCTTGAATGAGTTGTCCAGCTGTGCACGGCATTGATGCTGTTCTGCACAGCCTGTGCTCCATGTCCTCATCCCAGAGAAGCCCTTAGGCCTCCTCGTTGCTGCTTCCTTGCGCAGCCCTTCTTTGCAATGAAACAGCAAGATCCTTCCTCAACATAAGTTAGAGGGGTGGAAGAGGGGCAGCAGCACCCTGATTTCATACCCTGGGGCTCGGGTGTAGCCAGCAGGTAAGTAGTTAGCCCATTTTGTGATGGCAGCAGGATGGTATTTTTTAAGCTGTTACATTTCTAATGGAGTGCAGAAATATCCTAAATATTGAATACTCAAGTTTTCATATGGGATTTGAGAGGTTTCACATTGAACATTATTAGCCCAGATAAGGAGTTACAGTCTCAGGAGTGAAGGTGTTCCTGGTATAGAGAGAAAGCTTGGCACTGGAACTGGGCAAGTTCCAACAGGTTCGGAGCAGATGCTTCCCTGTGCCCACATGTTTTAATATTAAACCCCTTTATTTTCACCTGCATTAAATGCTAATGAGAGCAGGGTGTAAATGCTAATGAGAGCAGGGTGTCTTTGAGGCTTGAATGGGAAATAAAGCAAGAAAGGAGCACACTGCATCTGTCATTGTGCTCTGCATTCTTCTTTTCCTCATATCTGATAGTCTTCAACTTTATACTTCATTGTACCAAATTCTGATCAGAGAAAAATGGTAATTTGATTCAATGGGAGAAAAATTTAAGTAAAAAAAAACAATATGGGAGAAATATTTGTGCAAAGGTAATGTAGATCTTGAAAAAAAGCTTTTGTAAATCAGCAGGTGTAATTGGTGGCAAAGGAAGTTGTGTATTGTACTGGAAAAGGAAAGGAGGGCTATGGAGTTCTGGAGCCATCCACCCAGACAAAGAGATGAAAGCAATAGCTCCTGATGGCAGGGATGGTTGCTAATGAGTTGTGGTTACTGCACCAGGCCTTGCTTGTGCTGGAGCTGGCACCACTGCTGTTTTCAAATCACAACCCGCTTTGGAGAGGAAAGTGAACATACTGCTGTGAGTCTGCCTGCAGCAGCGGACCTGCTTTCCCTCCAGTTTCTCTGTGCCTGTATCGTGCATCCATCCGGTAACTTGGATGGAGGAAGAGAAGGCCTTGCACTTAATGTTTAGACGCGGGAGGATATGGAAGTACATAGTCTCAAGACCTGGTGTCTATTGTAGCTTGGCAGACTTAGGCTGCACTGTAGGAAAGTCAGAAATATGTGTTGTGAGCAGTGAAAACTTGAAAGTTTCGATTTTCAGGTCTTGATCTGGATTTCCTTGGTTGCCCTGCAGAGATCCCAGGCTAGGTAGCCAGATTGTTGTCTGACCAGGAGGTGGTGGTTGTCACTTGAGCACGGGGCTTAGGTTGGAGCAAGAGCAAACCAGACTTAGTTATAGAGTGCAGAAGTTAAGCTGTGGTGAAGAAGTGGCAGGGCTTGTTGTGTAGCTTGGCTTGGATGTGCAGCAGTGCTGGACTCTTTTCTAGCAACCTTTCTGGTCCATTACATGGAAAAGGAGGAATGTGAACAAACCCTAGAGGAAGTTTCAGATGTTGTGGCCTGCCTTTGTTCCTCTTCGTAGAAGATAATTGGGGTAGAAAGCTTCAAAATGGGAATAAGTCTGATGTCTGAACTGTGACAGAGCTTCTTTCCCTGTTTCTTTAGCCTCTTGGGAAGTGCGTTGTTTGCTCTGGGGGTTATGAAGCCAGAAATGTTCTGGGAAGGGACGCATTCTGTCCGCAATCAGCTGGATTTGGAAGGATCTCATCCAGTATACCAAGGTGATTTTCTGGTGTAGGACCAGCAGAGAACTTTGAGGCTGGTTTTGCCATTGTGTACCAAAGGCTGGGAAGTTTATTCCTGTTCACAGATAGAATGTAAGTAGTGTTCAAGGAAATCTGCATGGTTCAGTGAGCCGTGAAGACCCTGTGTCTCAGAGTAGCCCAGACCTGTCCATGTAGTACTGTGGCCATGTACTGTGTCAGCTGGGCTGCTGGTCTGAGGTTCAGGATGTGCAGGGCATGTTTGCAAGTTCAGAGGAGGGACAGTATCTGTTTCCATAAGCATCTTTCTCAAACCATGCAACAACTCAGCTCTGGGGTCATTTCATTAAGGCCCAGATCACCCCTAGAACTACAGCTTCTTACTCTTTGAGTTAGATCCCACCAGCATGTTCATATGGAGAATGGATACCTGTGAACTTGCAGGACCTTTGCTGTTGAAGAGTCTGTAGTTGCTGGTTGAGAGGGGAGATTGAGATGAGTTCTTAGGCAGAAGCTCTTCCCTGTGAGGGTGCTGAGGCAATGGCACAGGGTGCCCAGAGAAGCTGTGGCTGCCCCATCCCTGGCAGTGTCCAAGGTCAGGTTGGACAGAGGGGCTTGGAGCAAGCTGCTCTAGTGGAAGGTGTCCCTGCCCATGGCAGGGATTGGAACTGGATGAGTTTTAAGGTCCTTCCCAACACAAATCATTCCATGCTTCTGTGATAGATGAGCGGTGCCTTACTGTAGAGTCTGAGTGATGTTTCAGCATTGGTGGTTGTGTCGTAGATACACAGCAAAGGAAGAAGCAGGAGATAACAGCGCGTGTGTTTTCCAAAGGGCTGAAGGGCAGGCATGTTCTAGGACTCTGTTAGGAAAAGCACCATGCTGCTGTGGTGGGAGGGATGAGGAGAAGGGAGATCATCATGGAGGCAGTGAGAGAAAACGAAGGGTGAGATGTGTATGTTGTGGTGCTGAAAATGTCATAGTATAATAATATTTTGGAGGCCAACCTCCTGGATTGAGCTCACTGATTTGCTTGTTCTTCAAAAAGAATATAAAATGAAATCTGTGCTATGCTGATACCTCTGTTCTCTTCCCACACACTGCAGTTGGGTACCAACTCCCATCAAACCAAATGTAAATGGAGGGAAGGAAGGGGATGGTTGAAAGGAGGCCCTGGATGTGCCTTTGGGATCATGGCACATGTGTGAGTGGCTGCAGCAACATCACCTTGGAATGCAGGACCTTGTGTTGGGACTCATTGCTTTTCAGGAGATGCTGCACTGAGAAGCACATCTCTGGAGCTCAGCTTCTGGCAGAGGAGTGGTAGTTGCACAGACTTTCTGCCTGTAGGAGTAGTTGTGGTGGATGGGACCAAGATGTTGCTTAAGGTGCCCTCTAAAATTGTTCTGCCTCTTCTCCTTCTTTGGTGGGAGATTCTCCAAGAGTCCTGTCCTTCAGAGACATTTAGTTTGAGGTCTTTGTGGTTTTGATCCATCTCAGTTACTGGATTTGCAGTGAAATGTTATTCCTGAAAATTAGAAACTCTGTTCTTTCCACTGCTAGGGATTAAAACCTTTTCTTCACCATTTCTTCCATGAAAGGATTGTTGGGAGCCCTTACGAGTTGGGTAATGTAATTTTCAGTCAAATTTTCATTCCAGTGAGCTTTCATTAAGAGACCTGTTCGCATCAACTCTTACAAAGGAAGCTGGAGAGTGACTACTCCAGACCTGTGCACTGCTTGGTGTGACGTGCACTGCATTCTAACAGCCACCAGCACTGCTCTGTATTGCATTAGTGATTTCTGACCTCCAGCAAACGGCTGATGTGTCCTCTGGAGATCCTCCTGCCATGCTCCTGGCTACACTCTTGTGTCTTTTGGCATCCACCAGCAAGACCGTGGCTTTGGCCAGCACTTCAGCCTCATTCCCTGCTTGGCTGCTCCTGCTGGAGCGGTGTAACGACATGGTGTCAGACACCCAGAGCCAACCCATTGACTTGTTGGCTTGATGTACCTTTGTGGCTGCTACTGCATTCAAGACCAGAAGCTTCCAGGATTTCCTTTAAAAATAGCTGTGTACTTTTTACGAGGAGTGTTTTCCAAGTGCTGGCTGAGGGCAGACCAGCACGCTGGAGTCTCCTTCAGCTTGCCAGCAGTGTTGGTGAATAACTGGAGGTGTGAGCTCCCCAAGGCCTTTTTTCTGGACGCTAATGGCACTGCTAGTCATCCCTGGAAGGGAGAAGTGGGTGTCAAGCAGAGCCTGCAAGATGGGAAAGGAAGCCTGGCCAAGAGCACTCCTGTTGCCAAAAGATGGAGGTGCTGGTCCTCTGCCTTCTGCCTGTGCTCTTTTGCTGCCTGTCTCATGGGCTAATGTTTGCTGGAGCCTTCTATTTTATCTAATTTATCTCCTTAAGCCAGGAACAGCACATTAGAGAAAACAAGTTGTGGAGGGGGGAGAAAAGCGGGGCTTTGAGCCAGGCTGGTGGCTATATTGGTTTACGGAGCAGAGCGGTGAGTGGAAAGCAAGCAAAAGGAGAGGAGGAGGATGGGGATGAGGAGGAAGGCACCATGCTCTACCATTAGGCCACGTCAGCCTCTGAAGGGCTTACCTCTGGTGTGGTGTAAGGGGCTGGGCATTGTGGCATTAAAAGTAAAGAGAGGATTCAAGTTTGGCAGTGGTGTGGGTATGAAGGGAGATGTTTCCTTCAGCAGGTTCCTCTGCAGCATGGTCTGCAGTTCCCTTGGCCATTCCCACCACTTGCTTTGTGGCATGGCATGGTTCAGGCTTGGCACTAAATCTGGAGTTACCATCCCATGTGGTCACAACATCAGGGGTCCAGCACCATTTTCTATCACCACTCAATAGCAATGGCACTTTGGTTTGTATTCCATCAGCTCCTCAGCATTGCTGGCTGAGGTCAGATCTCATGGAGATGAGCTGTATAGTCATACAGCCTGTGTTTGGTTACAAATGGCTGAAGAATAAACTGGTTCCAGCTTTACCAGAGTCACGGACAGGAGCTAGACCAGGGTTTTTGAGCCCTTGAGCAGTGCCATGTCCCCCTGGTCATGGTGCCACTCCATTCTGTGCTACCTTCACTGGGCTTGGACTGGACCCAGTGCAAGTTCCGGTCACACCACAGAGTCCTGGGACAAAAACATCTCCAACCAACACAATCTCATGTCCTTTACAACCTGAGGACAGCCTTGTAAGACTCCAAGAATCACAGAATCCCAGCCTGGTATTGGGTTGGAAATAACCTTAAAGCTCATCCAGTTCCATGTGCCTGCCACAGGCAGGAACACCTTCCACTAGAGCAGCTTGCTCCAAGCCCCTGTGTCCAACCTGGCCTTGAACACTGCCAGGGGTGCGGCGTGAGGCACATGCAAGCCCTCAGCCTTGCTCCTGTTGCACTTTTGAGCCCTCTGCCCTCTCCAGAAGTCTTTCAGCCCTGCTGCTCCCTTTGGATACTGGCTTAGAGCAATTGCACTCGCTCACAGATGTGGTTCTTGAGTAGGTTCCTTGAGGTACCGCAGCCAGTTTGGGTCCCACAGAGCAGAGCTGTTGAGTGTAGGGGCAGGAGCCCAGCACCCCTGTCCTTCTGGTGCTTCTCCTGCAGTCTGAGCACTCCTGGGCTGTCCTGCTAATTCAGAACCTGTGTCTGAGGGGAGCCTTCATGTCCTGTGGCGTGACCTGTCCTCTTCCATGGGACTGGAAATACGAGGTGTGCTCTGGGCAGCATCAGCTCTGATGCTTTTATTTCTTCCAAAGTTTGCAAAGATTTCCCAAGCTGTAGCTTGCCAAGGGGTATAAAAGGTTGGTAATGTGAAGTGAGATGAAAGCAAACCTTCTGCTCCTGACTGTGGAGGAAGCTGGAGCACTGGGGCATGCTTTTGGCCAACACTATCCCTCAGGAAACAGGGTAAAATCCCAGAATTGTGGTGGTCCAGCAGCTTTCCTGAGATGCTGCTTTTTATGTGAAACTTCTTTATCAGGAGGAGAGTGTCAATGGAGGGCAGCCCCTAATTTCACCGGGGACCACAGTCATTTCTGAGCGAACTCCTCTGTTTGCTGATAACACCACAGGGATGGATGTGAATGAACCCGCTGGGTTCCTCTGCCATGGTGAGAACTTACCATGGTGTTTTACTTACATCAGTGGCATCTTCACTCTTTCTTCATGATTCAGGCTGTGCCATGAGGATGGGCGCTGCTGGTCCCTGTGTGCTGGAGATGGAGGTAAAGGGCCTTTTGCCTCCTGAATTTCAAAATAAGACACACTCCACTTTTATATTTTAGGGGGTTTTCCCCATAAAATGCTGATGGCCAGAGCTAGATGTGCCTGCCCTCAGAGTAAGTGCCTTCAGTGTTGTCTCTAATGGCTTATCAAGACACGTTGCACTGGTTAACTATACATCAGGATTTCACCTTGTTGCTGGGATTCTTTTGACCTCAACTGAAAAATGTGAAAATAGTTATTATTGGTTCAAAGTAAAAAGTTGTCTTTTTTGAAAAGCTAAATAGCCTGCCTGAGTATTTAATAGCACACATTTTGTGCTTCTGTACCCCAAATGCCATTGCCGTGTTCTCCCTGCCTCTGCACATGTTTCAGCAGGATTCTTGGCACCACAGCCGGCAGCACCGGAATGATGAAGTAGTGAAACTCAATGGGTTTCCGTTCCCTAGGTCAAACAACACATAATTCATCCCTGCTTCCTTTCCCTCTAACTTGAAGGACGTTCCCCAGCAAGCTGTAATGGGACCAGGCAGCACTAAATACCACATCTCTATCCAAGTGGAGCGGCTGCGCTTTGGGTTCTTCATTGACACCATGGTGCTGGTGCTTCTGAGGGCTCTGCTGTTCCCCACCTTGGCAGGATGCTGCTGTACACATTGATGTGCATACCAAGTCCAAGCTTTGCCATCCTGCTGGTGTTCAGGTAGGAGCATGAGAGCAGTTTAAACCCCTTCCGTGCCATCCCGTGCTCACGTCTGCAGCAGGAGGGTGCATTTAAACATCTTTTACCCTTTTGAGGAGCCCTGTCTCCTTTTCCCATCACTGCAGGATGCATTTAAACATTTCATCCTTTTGAACGGTCCTGACTCCTTTTCCACATTGCTTCTTCTTAGCTGAAAGGTTTTTGTTCATTTTAGTTCTGCCTGATGGTGTTGCTGTCTGCTTTCCCCAGAGGTAGTCTTGGGACATGATGGCCAAACCTGCAGTCTGCACAGGTATGGTAGGGACATGTACGTGGCACAACTGTGTTTTCTGTTTCTTTTGCCTTTTTCATAATTCCTTATCTTATCCTTTCCTCTTTGACTGCTACCAAGCGCTGATCTGGTGTTTTCTCTACACATCTTAAGACATAAAAGCCAAATGAGATTGGGTTTGGCCCTTTCCTATCATAAAGCATGTATCTATTGCCTTTTTTTTCCCTTTCTTTCATAATTTTACCTGATTTGAGTGGTTTGCTTGATTTTAGTAGTTTCTGCCCATTCATAGAATCATAGAATAGTTAGGGTTGGAAAGGACCTTAAGATCATCTAGTTCCAACCCCCTTGCTATGGGCAGGG
>JASSUY010020618.1:2503-13949 GCA_032466535.1 Forpus xanthops
CTAAATAACCTAATAATTTTAAATCCAGGCAGGGGGAAGGAGGAATACATTACATTCTCATCTCTTAAAATAGTTTCACTCTTATAGAACAGTTCATACTGTATAGGTTGATATTATAATTTCATTTATTAACTCTTAGAAATATTTTTGCCCAGCTCTTGGTATAGGTTTTTTTTTTTTTTTTTTTAATTAAAAAATCTTGGGGTTATATTTGAAGAATGCTGGACAGGCATCTATTATATCTCTGGCTCTTAAATCTACATTGATATGGTAACTAAATCTATGGCTTTGGAATCTAGCTCGTTATTCTGTGTAATGAGCCATTAAGCAAATAAAATAATGGAGAAATCTAGTCAGGATGGTTTTGCCCTATGCTCTATTCTCATTTTTTATGTTGTAGCTACCTTCAAAATGTACTAAAGACTGCAATAGTTTGAATGCAAATACATACAAGGCTGTTTTAACAGCCAAACACAGAATGTTGCACATAGACATTTCAGTTGAGATTTAAGAAAGCTGTTCTTTAGTTTTTCTTGTGTTTAGGTACTGATTCATTTGTGATCCTCTATTGCTATCTATCATTTGCCCTGTTGATTGCAATCACTTTTGAAAACCTAAGTGCTGTTCTCTGCTAGGAGCATGGATCAGCAAAGGATGTTCCCATAGTATATATTAAGACCATATTGGAATGAAATGTCTGCGTAACAAATTAGAGTTATAGACAGATGGATAAGACAGGCAAATAGATGAACTGGGGAGAGATCCAGTCCCAGCTGACATATGTTGAATCAATATTAAAATAGCTGTGTTAACCCACAAGGTTTTTATACTGCGTATGTTCCAAAGCAAGGTAATGGGAATATTTTTTCAGTGATGATCTCGATAAGCCAAGGACATTGGTATACTGACATGGACAACATTTGCTACTTAATATACAATACTGGCTCATGTTTGCCAGGTTATCCTGTAAAGAAAGAACTTTTTATAAGCATGGATGAATGGAGGCTAATGCAAAGAAAATCCCACTGCTTCTCACACTGAGAGTAGCTGCTATAACTGGCACAGCCTTCCTCCTCCCCTCTCTCAATGGCATGGGAGAGGGGTTGTTTTCAACAACAACGAGGTATCCTGTGACTGGTTGGGCTGCATGACACCAGCTTTTGGAGGGAGGCACATTGCCACCTAATGACTCTGACGCCACTACAACCTCTTACCTATTTTGGGATGTGCCTCATTTAATCAGAAACTCTTGCTGCTGCAATATTATTCATGGTAATGGTGCTTTGAATGTCTGCTGGCTAGGATCCTTTAATACTAGGCAGGACACAAAGTTGTAGCAAATTATAGTCCCTGGGTCTCATGACCCATTCCTATTGCACTCGAGGGGAAACTTATCTCTGGTGCGAGTAAGAACTGTAGCATACATTCCCATATCTACCTATGTGTGTGATTTGTAGTACGGCTCCCAGGCAGTAATGCACTGTCTGGCACTTAATCTCAGTAAGGTAAGCAAAATCTGTGATGAGAAATAATGGGATTAGTGGCCATGCTAAGGTAAAATAACCAGATAAGGAGTGGGAAAAAAAGCAATTAGTATCTGAAGATGAGTTTAAACAGTTACCAGTACTTTTGGATTGACATAAGAAGCCTGGGAAGTGGGGTCCATCAGCAAAGATTAGGACCTTTAAGATCACATTTTTCAAGGATAAAGACAAAACAAAAGTATCTTGAGTACGTGACAACGCTCTTGTGCTATTTGTTGGCCCATTTCATAATGGGGAAACTCTTGAGATACAGTATTGTCAAATGATGTACAGCACAGAGAGTGGGTAAGAAATCCAAGTACAACAGAGTAGCACATGGCCCAGTGTAGGTAATGCTGTACACAGGTACATGTGTGTCCTCCTGTTGTAGCAGTTTCCAAATTTTGGGGTCATGGTGGAGTTGATTGACTCCAGGGGTGATAATCCTTAAATGCTGACGTAAATAGAAAAGACTGTTGTATAACCATTTTGACTGGGGAGGCTTTTTGTGCCTTGTAAAATCTAAAATCTCATGTTTCTCACCATCTTTTCTAGTTTAGCTTTCTATGGAGGGTTTTAACAGCGTGAGAAGTAATTAGAAGTAAATATGAAGGTTTTCTCCATCTGCTCATATTTTAAATCCACAGTTGGTCAAGACCAGCACACTGAATTTGCAGTAGGTTTTACTCTCTGCTCCATACAATACAATTTATCTAAAGCCCTAGTGAGAAGGCTTGTAGGAGGTGGAAGCAAAATTGACACAGTACTGGTCCCTTGGCCCCTCCATATCCTGCCGTGCGATGGACAGCAGGACAAACCATGCCACTTCCAGACTGTGGAGGGGATGGGGAGCTCTGGGTTAGGAATGGAGTAATGTGCTGGGCACAGGGAAAGGACTGCTCTGGGGCCCTGCAGTCATAGCCAGGCAGGGCAAGACGCCATCAGGACATCTGTCACCCCATCTTCCTCTGCTGCTGAAGGACTCACTAGCTCCACGGTTTATAAACTCTCTGCAATGGTGTTCAAAGTAATCCTGTCTCAGGAAAAGATAGATTTTTCCTTTCCTTAGTTCAGTGCCCCATCAAGCTAACTATCTTGAAAGACATATTTCTCCTTATGAATACTAGCTTATATTTTTGTCAGAGACATAGTATAATGCAAAGGTATATACTTAAGATCACCTTACAAAAACACTTTGATTGCCTTTTCAGTTAGTGTTAACTTTCCAAAAGTTCAAAAACTGATGATATTTGAGAAGTTTGATGTTCTTGCGCATGGCAGGGACACAGCTGAGTGGTTTTGTATAGGAAGAAGCAAAGGGTGGTTTTGCTATAAAGTGCTAAGAGTTTATACAACAATCAGTTCTGCTCATCTGAAAAAGCACATCTGCTTTTTCAGAGCAGGCAGAAATGAAGTTACAACATCAACATTTTGTCCCTGGAAACACTTGGGAAAGAAAAACAAACTCAAAGCTGGTCACTGTCTCCACCTGGAGGGAAAAGGCTGTTTGACAAAACCAACTTGAGCCATAGCACGACCCCCAGTCATGCCCACAGAACAGGGCAGCCTGTGGGAACAGGAGAGCCTCCAGAACCCCTCTGTGGAGATTTCCCCACCAGTGTGAAGGAGTGACCAGGTAGACATCAGGACATTGTCCCAGCCTGTGGCAGGAAGGTTGGAACTGGATGATAAGGTCCCTTCTAACACAAACCATTCTGTGATTCTATGAATTCAAAACACTTTCCAGTAGCCCCTGGGCAGTATCAGCTTCAGGCATAGTATCAGCTGTTCTCTTTTCTTGGCTGGGTAACAGGCATAAGAAAAGCACTGCTGGTATTTAAATAAATAACAAGTGTAACTTCTAATTGCTCTGAAATAAATCTGGTTTCCAAAGGACTGCAGTGCAAATACAGTTTCCCGTATTCCTCAAGAATTTGCCTTTCTACTTGATGATAAATTCTTCCTCTATTTCTTTCCTGAGTAGTTTCTATTGCACTTTTTCCTCTTTTTTTTTTTGAGTCTATAAGCTGAGGTACCTCTAAACCACACCAGTGGTCTTCATCATTTCCCACCAGAGTACAGTTAGTCTCAAGTGAGTTTGAGCCCAGGATGCTGCAAGCATGTGCCAAGAGTGTGAAATGCTTGCTGATGCTGTAGACCAAAACATCCCCCGAAGAACATCAATAGACCCACAGACCAGTGTTAAATGCTTATTTACCACCAGTCTGCATGGGAAAGAGTTACTGAGGCCCTGTTTGATCTCCCAGAAAAGGTCTGATATGGGGAGATGAGTTCTCTGCTCATGTGGTCAGAACAGAAATTACTGAAGAGAATAAAGTCAATTTAAATATGCCTAAACTCCCAACCTAACAACCCATGAAATGCATCCTCCTGCAAGTCACAGTGTTACCCAAGCCTCTCTGATACCACAGTGCCATCCATATCATGAAACAGAGCTCTGCAGTGAACAGTGCACATTCTGGGCACAGACCAGCAAAGCTGAGAAGGCAGCCAGGTCAGTGCTTGGGTGAACAGGGCTGTTCTGAAACGGCTCAGAAAAAAATTACTCTTTCCTCTGATTCTCAGCCAGGAAGACACACTGTCCCCAAAGAGAAGGTGTGACATGTTGCGGTGCTCTTAGAGGCCTCACCAGCAGTCACAGGGAAGGCAGCGCTCTGAAGTGGAGCATGAAACCTGCGTTTGGTTTTGGGTTTGTTTTTATCGTCTGTGCTATCTAGGAGATGATCTCTTTTCCATTTCCCTGGAGTGACCGTTACTAGAAGCGGGGATACAAGCTGAGAAGTCACTGGAGCAGAAAAGGGACAAGATTTAGAGCCACTGATTTTCCTCTCTTGAGAGGGAATTCCACTGCACAAAAATGTGTGAAACCAGTGAATTTTAGCTGCGAGTTTGTGAGAGCTTGTCATGCTGGTTTTGAAATGCTGTGAGTCAGGGAAGGTTGGCCACATCTCTAGAGGAACAGCTATGCAAACAGGGGCCTTGGTCCCATGGAGGTGCACTGGTGTGCAGTGGTTGGGTGGCCTTATCTGCAGCAGGAGGTACACCAGTGTCCCACAGCATTGCGATGTATCTTTGTGCACAGCACCAGCTATAATTAAGCAAGGAGCCTTGGTCAGCCTCTCTCTGCCAGTCACTTAACCATACCTCAGCTCCCCGCTGTATGTGGTGTGTGTCTTGTGGCCCTCAGACACACTGGGAGGCTGATACGGTGCTTCCAGGGCCATGAATACTAGCTGTGTGTGCAGCCATGGGTGTCATTCAGATGTCTACACTGCCAATGGGATATGAAAATTAGAACAGAGAGGAGATGAAGCTGAAATAGTGTCAAAGAGGCATCAGCATCTAAAACCCGACATTAAGAAAGATCTCAGCTGTGCGCTCAGCACAGTAGTTAGCAGGCTGGACATACACATGCTGGCCCAGAAGTTCCACCATGCTGTCGCCATGACAACAGTTCACTGTTGTCGTGAAGCCAGTATGTGAACCTGAACTATCATATCTATGCTCAGCATTTCAATGTGAGGGAAGCCCAGGTTCATCCTGGTCTTTCTCATTTCCAGGGAGTAGTGTGATGACCATTATGTCAAAGATTGACCAAGGCTGCCTACTGGTCTGACCTGCTGAGCTCATTGGTTTACTCTCACCTTCCAGAGCTGCTCCAGCAAAAGGAGAAGCTAGTGTTTAATAAACAGCAGAACATGACTGCCTGAGGAGCTCTGCACTGGCTTTCAACCAGCATGTTTCATGCGGCTGCAGCTGTGCCTGCCACATAAACACTTTCTTGGGCAGTGCTCTCCAAGGCAATGCCTCCACCTAGCCTGTCCTTGGACTGGGATCTGCTAGTTTCATACTATTTCAGCTGGACTGCATCTGTGCAATGTAGTAACTCTTACATCAACAGCAGCCACTCCATTATTTGTCATCTCTTGCCAATGAAGCAGGATGGTGTTTGGATGACAGCCCTCCAAGGACCACTTCATGCTGCAACTTGTGGTGGCAATGGCTGGCTAAGCAAAGTCCAATTTGAAAGAGTGTGATTGAAGTGTGCTGCTGGTCTTTGACATAAGGCATGAAAGAGAAGTCCTCACCGCTTATTGCTGTTCCTATTTCAGGAGTGCCTTTCTCTCTGTAGGAGTGAGTGTCTAGTAAAGCTTTATGATCAGGATGCTAGCTTGGATTTACTGGCGGGACTCCAATTTAGGCAGTTACCAGCTAACTCTACAGATTTTCCATGCTCTTTCAGTTGGCTACAGCTCGGGTTTTATTTCATGTTCAAATACGATTTAAATAGTTACTTCATACACTGGAACAATTCCTTTATTTCATACCCAGTAGTGGGTGAAAGGATGTCATGCAGCATATACTTGGATCCACTTCAGTAGTAGCTGTTGCCATCACTACTGGGGTTACAATGCTAAACGAATATATGCTGAAGGGAGCAAGGTAGCAAAACTGGAAAAAACTTAATTGTAGTGTCCTACTGAATAAACTAGCAGCTCATGACAGAAATTTATAGTAACTCCAACATGTTATTAATAGTAAATGTTTAGTTCTTTAAAAAATTATTTGCGCTTACGCTAACCATAAGAAATGAGATCTCTCTCTACCAAAAACAGGCCAGTTAAATTCACAGCTTAGCCTCTGCAACAACGGCCAAACCCCAGTCTACATGTCTGCATTTTCTGACACGCCAAGGGGACAGAATCCTCCCCAGCTACTCAAGTTCCCTCATTTCACCAAGTAAACTTTTTTGTTCTTATATTCCAGTTGTTGAAATTCATTTGCCACCCTCTGCTCAAAACTCTATTTATCCTTTTCCTCCCACTTTTCAGAACTGTCATGGTTATCAGCTTAGCAATGTGCAATGTAGATTCTTGAGATCTGATGTCATCTTGCTTGGCATATGTTGCACACTCAAATAAGCCGTTGTGCTGAATAATGTACCATATGTATTATCTCCCAGCATTGTGAAGGCTTATTAATGCTCTGATTATGTACCACTTAAACCAGGATTTTTCTCCTTGTTCTGTAGAGCTTTCAAATCTGGCATTACCAACTGAAATAAAATCCTCAGCTCACCCTCTCCTCTCTGCAGCTTGCTCTTCTGTGTATCAACCCCGGAAAAGGTTCTGGGAAAAACCTATTATGATGATCTTTTGAAGGATAAATTGCACTTGGTTACGTATGCCCACTCATCCTCTAACTCTCAAGGTGCTTCTTTGGATGGCGTTTTTTCTTGCTTGTTTTTTGTGTGCATGTAGGTTGGGAAGTAGAGTAGAAAGAAAACACAGCAGTGAATTTCATCCCACACCCTAGGGAAACTCAACAGAAAGAGATAAACACTCTAAATGGTCTTCCTGCAGGGGTTCAAATAGCACAAAGGGAGAGCCTCCTTTCCAGGGCAGCAATGCAGAACGAGATCAGCTCACCAGAGACAGTGTGGAGCCACTTTTTTTGGAAGTTTTCTGGGGCTTGGCTGAACACATCTTGATCTGACCTAGCAACAGCCCTGCTCTGAGCCGGGAGGGACAAGAGCCCTCCAGCAGCCGCTTCCATCCAGCCAACACTGTGGTGGTGCTCTGTGCCACACAGTCTGACCACCCTGGCCTCAGACCCAAGCAGACCATGGCTTCAGGCCTGGAGGAAAAAGAGAAGAGTGACCCAGAGTGGCCAGAGCAGGCAGGGTGGTAGCACTGCGCTCCTGCTCCAGCTGTAGACTATGCCCAGGCCTTGGGTACCCTTTAAATGACCCTGCAGGAAACAGACTCCACCTGAAATCAATGGAGTAGGCAGACTCTTCTCCCAGGGGCCCCTTCCTCCCTTTATCCACAGGCTTGGGCATCCTGCTGCAGACATCTCTCTGAGCAGGACTGCTCTGGCTCCTGCAGAGCACACTTCCCACCAGCTGTAGGCACATCTGGGCACTGAGTCAGTAGTCATGGCACTGCTCACTAAGCCTGAACAGTGGGCATCTCTTCTGCCTTTTCAGATCTGCGTAACAAGCAGACCGAGGATGCTTCTATGGTGCAAGGGGCTGCAAGCAGTGTCACAGCACAGCAAGTGCCTGCTCAGACGAAAACTTTATAAATTTAACTGAGGTCTCTAAACCATCCCTTTTTCAGAGAAATCTGTGTACCGACTTTTCTTGGAGGAACATAATAATGAGTGCATATAAAGTAGTGCTCCCCAATTGTTACTCGTGAACAGAAGAATTAGTTCTAATGAGCCACCTTTATTTTTTGGCTTTAGTGCTTTCTGCATGCATGTTACTGTCATCACATGTTTAAGTGATTCATATTTAAAGACTCTGAAGCCATTAAAGGAAACAAGAGTCTGATCACCATTGTGGTATCTGGTTTACAGTTAGAGAAACATTCTGTTTTTCCTGGATCACATTTGCACCCTGGGAAAACACTAAGAACAGATGGTTTACTATCCAAGTTTTACAAGTGGTTCAAAGAGAAGTAGGCACCCTGCTTGCTGCAAATGTTTATAGAGGTTAAGTATAATCAGCTCCTGCTAGTCCCTGCCAACTGCATAAATTAAGTTAGTGGTTAGTATGGGGAAAAGCCTAAGGAAATACAGTTTTATGAAGATACTACTTTATTCTACACAGTATTTAAGATCACAGCTAAACAGCTGACATAGAAAAAAGAGTTTCATGTCTAGAGCAGAGGCTTTAATTTTCTTGTTAGGTTATTTACCAATACCAGTGACTAGCAAAATAATCTTTAGTTCCTTTCACCCTGCAGATAGGAAAAGCTCTTAAAAAGTTGCTGTTGACTCTATTTGGAGTGCTTTTTTTTGTTAACACTGAGCACAGAAAGAGATGTAGTGGGAAGAACAGGCTGCCAAACCAGGAAGACCAAGTGGATAAAGCACTCTATAAGCAGATAGGTGCAGCCCCACATTCACAAGATGTGGTCCTCATGGCAGACTTCATCCACCCTAGCATCTATTGGAAGGACAACATAGCAGGGCATAAGCAATCCAGGCGGTTCCTGGAATGTGTTGATGATAACTTCGTTCTCCAAATGATAAGGGAAACTACAAGGAAAGAGGCTGTGCTGGACCTTGTTCTCACCAGCATGGTGGGGAATGTGAAGCTGGAGGGAAGCCTTGGCTGCAGTGACCATGAAATGTTGGGGTTCAAGATCCTGAGAGCAGTGAGGAGGGTGCACAGCAAACTCGCTACCCTGGACCTCAGGAGGATGGATTTTGGCCTCATCAGGAACCTGCTTGGTGGGGTACCATGGGATGAAGCTCTGGAGGGAAGAGGGGCCCAAGCAAGCTGGTTAATACTCAAGGATCATCTCCTGCAAGCTCAGTGGTGATACATCTCAACAAAGAGGAAGTCAAGCAAAACCAGCAGGAGGCCTGTGTGGATGATCAAGAGCTCCCGGACAAATTCAGACACAGAAAGGAAGCCTACAGAGAATGGAAGGACAGGTAGCCTGAGAGGAATACAGAGAAAATGTCTGGGCAGCCAGGGATCAGGTTAGGAAAGCCAAAGCCCTCACAGAATTAAATCTGACCAGGGACAACAAGGAAAACTTGTCCTTGTTAAGGGCAAGAAGAAAAGCCTCTAAAGGTACACTGAGGGTTAAAGGAAGATGTCAGAAAGTGTGGGGCTTCAGTGGAAGGCATCAGGAGACCTGGTTACCTGGGACATGGAGAAGGCTGAGGTACTCAATGACTTTCTTGCTTTGTCTTCACTGGCAAGAGCTCCAGCCACACTGCTTAAGCTGCAGAAGGCAAAGTCATGGACTGAGAGAATGAAGAACTGCCTGTTGCAGAAGAAGATCAGGTTTGAGACCATCAGTGGGATTTGAAGGTGCAGAAGTCCATGGGACCTGATGAGAGGTATCTGTGGGTCCTGAGGGAACTGGCAGATGAAGTTACCAAGCCATTATCTATCATATTTGAGAAGTCGTGGCAGTCAGGTCAAGTTCCCACTGACTAGAAAAGGGGAAACATAACCCCCACTTCTAAAAAGGGGAAAAGGAAGAGGCAGGGAACTACAGGCCAGTCAGTCTCACCTCAGTGCCTAGCAAGATCATGGTGTAGATCCTCCTAGTAGTTCCTGTATGCTGTGAGAGATGGACAATAAGGGGGTGTTTGGTGACAGCCAACATGGCTTTACTATGGGCAAATCATGTGACAAATTTGGTGGCTTTCTATGATGGGGCCACAACATTGGTGGATAAAGGAAGAGTGACTGATAATCTGTGTGGACTTGTACAAAGCATCTGACACTGTCCCACACTGCATCCTTGTCTCTAAACTGGAGACATGGATTTGACAGATGGACCTCTCAGTGGATAAGGATGGCCATGCTCAGAGAGCTGTGATCAGTGGTTTTATGTCCAAGGGGAGACCAGTGACAAGTGATGTCCCTCAGGGATTGGTGTTGGGACCTATCCTGTTCAACATCTTTGTCAGTGACATGGACTTTGGTGTTGAGTGAACCCTCAGCAGGTTTGCTGATGACACCAGGCTCTGTGGTGCAGTCAACATGCTGGAAATAAAAAACACAATCCAGAGGGACCTACACAGGCTTGAGGGCCCAGTGTTAAACTTAGGAAGTTCAACAAGGCCAACTGTAAGGTCCTGCACCAGGATCAGGGCAATCCCAAGCACAACTACAGGCAGGGCTGTCCCGAGGGAAAAGACTTGGGATGTGGTGGCTGACAAGAAGCTGAGCATGACACAGCAGCGTGTGCTTGCAATCCAGAAAGCCAACTGTGTGTATCAAAAGGAGTGTGATCAGCAGGTCAAGGGGGATTATTCTCTCCCTCTTCACTCTCATGAGACCCCACCTGCTGTACTGAGTTCAGCTGTGGGCCCCACAACACAAGAAGCATTTACGCCTGCTTGAGCATGTCCAGAGGGGGCCATTAGGATGCTCAGAGTGCTGGAGCACCTCTCCTATGAAGAGGCTGAAAGAGTTGGGTTTGTTCAGCCTGGAGAAGAGAGGGCTCAGAGTAGACCTTATAACAGTCTTCCAGTACCTGAAAAGGGCTGGCAAAAACATGGAGAGGAATATTTTACAAGAGTATGTAGTGACAGGTCAAGGGAAAATGGTTTTAAGCTGACAGAGTAATTTAGATGAGCCATTAGGAAAAAATTCTTTCACTATGAGGGTGGTGAGGCACTGGAACAGGTAGCCCAGAGAAGTTGTGGTTGCTCATTCGGTAAATGAGATTAGTATGTTGCCTATAATCATCATCATAAGATCATTTAGGTCAGAATGAATCTTTGGAGGTCATCTAGTTCATGTAGGGTGCCTGAATCTGACACAGTTTAAAAATGTAGCTATGTTGCAGAGGACCAAAGGTTCTTCTAACCTAGTTAGTGTTAGAGAGTATGTCAATATAGGCCCAAGGACAAGAATTAAGAGCAGAGTTATAATGTATTTTTCCTTCAATGCTGTCCTATTTTCCAGCGGTTCATAGTACATAGAGCCCTCCCTCAGAGATGGAGTCTTTGTGTTTTGTAATTGTCGTGGTTAATTTTTTTCCTAGCAGCTGCTGCAGTGCTTTGCTTTGACTTTAGTCTGAGGATAAAGCTGGTAACGTGCTAGTGTTTTAGTTGTTGTGAAGTAATGCTTACCCTGATCAAGGACTTTGCAGTCTCATACTCTGCCAGCAAGGAGGGGCACAAGAAGCTGAGAGGGAGCAGAGACAGAACGCCTGACCCAAACTAGCCAAAGGGCTATTCCATACCGCAGCACATCATGCCAGATGCAGAGCAGTTCTGTGGAAAAGGACTTGGGGGTGTTGGTTGATGAAAAAATGAACATGAGCTGGCAATGTGCACTCAAAGCCCAGAAAAGCAGCCATATCATGGGCTGCCTCAAAAGAAGCATGACCAGCAGGTCGAAAGAGGTGATCCTCCCCCTC
>JASSUY010020620.1:0-10493 GCA_032466535.1 Forpus xanthops
GAGTAGAGGGGCAGGATCACCTCCCTCATTCTGCTGGTCACGCTCCTTTTGATGCAGCCCAGGATACAGTTGGCTTTTTGGGCTGCAAGAGCACACTGCTGGCCCATGTTCATTTTTTTTCCATTGACCAACATCCCCAAGTCCTTCTCCACAGGGCTGCTCTGAATCTCAACTCCGCCCAACCTGTAGCTGTGCCTGGGATTCTTCCGACCCAGGTGTACAACCCTGCACTTGGCATGGTTAAATTTCATCAGGTTGGCATCAGCCCACCTCACAAGCGTGCCAAGGTCCCTCTGGATGGCATTCTTTCCCTCCACCATATCAACCAAACCACACAGCTTGTTGTCATCGGCAAACTCAATTCCACTGTCCATATCACTGACAAAGATGTTGAACAAGACTTGTCCCAACACCAGCCCTTGAGGGGCACCACTCGTTACTGATCTCCAGCTGGACACTGAGCCATTGAGCACAACCCTTTGTGTGTGGCCATCCAGACAGCTCTTTATCCATCAAATGGTCCACCTATCAAATTGATGTCTCTCCAACTTAGAGGTAAGGATGTCACGTGAGACAGTGTCAAACGCTTTGCACAAATCCAGGTAGATGACATCAACTGCTCTACCCCTGTCCATTAGTTCCGCAGCCCCATTATAGAAGGCCACCAGATTGGTCAGGCAGTATTTCCCCTTAGTGAAGCCATGCTGGCTGTCACCAAGCACCCCCTTTGTTTTTCATGTGCCTTAGCATGCCTTCCAGGAGAGTCTGCTCCAAGATTTTGCTAGGCACAGAGGTGAGACTGACTGGTCTGTAGTTCACCATCTCATCCATTTTCCCCTTCTTGAAAATGGGCGTTATATTTCCCTTTTTCCAGTCATCAGGAATTACCAGACTGCCATAATTTTTCAAATATGATGGACAGTGTCTTAGGATCTTCATCTGTCAGCACCTTCAGGACCTGAGTGTGGGTTTCATCAGATTCTATGCACATATATACATTCAGGTTCCTAAGATGGTCGTGAACCAGATCCTCTCCTACAGTGAGCACAGTTTTCATTCTTTCTGTCCCTGCGTCTGCCTTCTGAGAATTGAGTGGTATGGTCAGAACATTTTCTGGTGAACACTGAGGCAAAGAAGTTTTTAAGAACCTCAGCTTTGCCTCATAAAAATGTATCAAAATACTTCATGAGCTCATGTATGAAATTATTTTATGCAAATCCCTTAGAAAGGAGTTCCATAGTTAAATTTCACCTTATTAGTTGAAATACATTCTTTCTTTTACTTGTTAGTTACTTAACGCTCTATTTTGATGACCCCTTTTGACTTTATAAAAGCTCTTTCATGTTTTAAACTTTCATTTGCCTCTCTTCTCCTCAAACATATGCTACCGTATGCTTTTGATTGTTGTCATCCTTTTTTATACTGTTCCTATCTAGTTCTACAGAATCTTTTTGATAAGTCACTAGAACCACTTGCATCATGGCTTCATGATATTTTCTGTTTTGATTTTGGCCACAGATCCATAAGGAAGCACATCAGAGAAAGCTATAATACAGAATCACTGTATTCTTCCATATCCAGAGTTTATCTAGACATAAAATAGCTCTTTTGTCAGTTAGAAATATCTACAACCAAGAGTAATCTCAGTTCCCTCATTCAATTTACTATGTAGGTCTGCATTTTTGGGGCAAAAGTTCTTGGGTATAGAAAGGAAGCATAGGTCAAGAACTCCTTTATTTAAAAGGAGGAAGCAGAGTGGAACTCTGACCTAAGGAATCCTAAGAAATCAAATTCTGGATTAGAATTGTAGAAGCTCTTACTTTTTTTTTTTTTTTTTTTTAATAGTTACTTGGGGCTGGAAGGGGGAGGTTCAGTGGTTGAACCCAAAATAAATAAGTACTTGCGGTCAGCCCAAAATCAAATTTTTGTGTGAATTGAGACAAATAGTCATTGCCAGTAGGAATGTTCAAACCCATGTGGAGAAAACACTGTTTCTAGGGTCTGCTCTCAACAGCAGAGGTTCTCAACAAATATTCACCTTTTGCACCATATGCTTTCATGACCCATTGAAACCCCGCATCCTGTTGCTGCAAATAGGAATAAAGGCTTTCCTATACATGTTTTCATTTTTCCTGTTTCTGAAAGAAATGAGACGTTGTTTAACAGCAAATCTAATTTGGATGTGATTATTGCTGTTGAGAGAATAAGTGCTGGCTGGCTGGGTAGGGAGCCAAAAAAGGTTTGTAGCCACAAGCAAAGAAAACCACAATATGGGACTCAGCAACTCCGTGTCCTTGCCAAAAGGGTAACACCAAGTTTGAGGGAAAGTCTCTCACAGGCATAAAAACAAGGCTTTTGCATACTGGGTGCTGGAGGATGCCACTGATGAATAAGTCCCAAAAGACCTGTAAGCAAGTGAGAAGAGTTCATAAGCATCTGGTATTTGTAATGAACAGCTACATGGGAAAGGCACAGGACTGTTGTAATTTACATAAACTTTTGTGTATCTGCAAAAGAAACAGGGGTTTATATTTTATTTTTTTCTGAGGGGAAAGGTTTAGATGCTTTGCTCCATTCATTAGTATCATCTTGGCTGTTGTTGAGAAGTAACTGGGAAGAAGGGCTGAGCCACTGTGTGTCCCATCCCTCCGTCCCCCTGTTGTATCGTGCCATTCACCCCCACCCCACCCCCCCACCCCGGTATTTCAGCTGTATCCAAATCAGTGCACAAACATCTTTGTATAAAACTAAATAATCATTTAATCGCTGTGAGCTGGAGAAGGTGGCAAGGTGGTAGGAAAAGAATGAGGAAATCGGGATACAGGTTTGCCTCCCTTCTCTGCCCATCCTGGTAGAGGACCACACCTCTAAGAACAGCTAGCAAACTACAAGGTCTTAGGCCCTGATAAGTAAGGTATTTAACCTCATCCTGAAATTTCTCAGATTACACACAGTCCCTCAGATTTGCATGTTCTGAAATTTTATTTGGTGAAATTTTTAATGACAGTGGAGAACTAGTGAAAGACAAAGTGAATGGAACAGTAGACTGCCAAAAGGTGTCCAGTGCATGCAGTCAATAGGTTGTATAACCTGCATGATTCCAAAAGTTATGTTTCACTTCAGATACAGTGGGCTCGCTCTGAGTCATCTATAATATCTACTGTATTGATCTACCTCCACTGAATGCTTGAATGAATACAGTTGCAAAGCAACCTATGCTAAGCCAGCAGCTGTTGCTTTACATAGCAAATAGTAGCATGACTGAGAACTACCCCCCAGTTTAGTTGAAATGTAGTTTGTTCAGCACCTCACTGCATGACTGTGCTACAAAAGTTGAAAGCATTGCTTACAACAAAAATGTGATTGTTTATGCACATGCATTAACTCATAAAGATTGTGAAGAACTTGCCATTGAAATTATTTGAACAGTTTGACAACACTTTCCTTTAGAAAAATCAGCCAGAAGTGAAAACTGGTTGTATTTTAACTTTTTTTCTTTTTTTCTCTTTCCTTTTTTTTTAACACTAAAAAGCCCATATAGAAAGTGAGTACCCTTGCAAAAAGTTGTTTTTTTTTTTTTGTTTGTTTGTTTTTTGTTTGGTTTTTTTTTTTTCTTGCCAAATCCTCAATTTTCCATCTCTTAGTTTCAACAAAAATTTTTCAGGAAGCCAAAGAACAAGAAAGATCAAATGGAATCTGTGGAGTGCTCCTAAAACTGAGAGGAGGAATAGAATCTTACAGAGAAAAAGATGTTAAGCTGTTTGGAACACAAAGGAGTATTTGAGGAGTGTACTAAGACATGTCTGTGTCTTGTTGACTTGCCCTGTAACTGCTAAACAGCTAATGAAGCAAAAGTTCAACTCAAACAGTTTAATCTAGAGCTGACTGAAATAGGACTTGGAGTAAAACATTTCAATAAAAATGGCTTTTTTCCAAAACTGGAACTTTCAGGAAAAGCTTTCAGTTTCTTTTAAATTTCCATTTCTCATTGAAACTAAATATTTTGGTCTTATATTCCTCTCCACTCTTTTCTTCTTCCTTCCTTCTTTCCTCCTTGCACCCTACTTTCTTTTGGCATTAAATGCAACATGAAGACTAATATTTAGGGACTAGTCACTCCAAAATTTTTCTTTAAGGTTGGTTGTTTCTGGTTCGGTTTGGTTATTTTTTTTCACTCACAGATTTCAAATCATTCTCAACTTCAGAACTGATGAAGAGTAACAGAAGAAGGGAGGGTATTTATTTGTAATCCTGAAAGGTTTTTAAAGTAGAGGGAGCTTTGAGAAGATGCAGAATAGCAGATTTGTTGATGAATAAAAATTAATTCTATTCACAGAAAAAGAGCAAGCTCAAAATGGAAATTTGAAATTTGACACATGCCTCATACTTCAAGCTACATGTGAAATAACAGTACCAATATCTTCCGTAAAAATGGTGTTTGGTTTTTTTGTTTTTTTTTTTTTTCCAATTTCACAGTTTTCAGTGTCCGGAAATACCACCAGATTATCCAGTTTTCCTGTACATTACAGGCCACAGCATGTCATTAGTTTTCCTGTTTGAGTTTAGTAGCTGTGCCAAATCAACATGGGACTTCTGGGATTGCTGACTGACTTCAAATTTGTTCATATGCTTTCCAAGGTTGGCAGGTGGTGTTGACCACCACTTGAAATTTGCCCAATGGGCTGGAAAGCTGTAGACATGCTATATATTTCCCTCAAATCTTACAATGCATTCACATTAATGACTGAACTTCAGTACAGATGTGCCCTGGTTTCTTTAGAAAACATAGCTTCAATACCAGGATTTGTGGCTGCAAAGCAAACCCAAAGAACTGAATATTAATAGTAAAGTCACACCGATTGAAACATCTGAGGCAGACCCCAAAAGGACAGTAAATTACCACTGGAGTTTCTTTAGTGAACATAGGTGTCAGGCTGCAAGTGTGCAAGGCTCTCACTGAAGTCTCATTACAGATTTCAATGCTTGCCAAGTTTTCCAGCTGCCAATAGTCAAACCACAACTATATGGCCCCATTGCCATGGTTCTGCTATGATGAAACCCACTGATATTGATGGAAGTACTCTTTTCCACTTCCCTCTGCTATGAACAACTTTGGAGTTCACCATTACTGTTGTTTTTATTTCAGAATGGATAGTGAGAAATCTGGGAGAAGAGTCAAGAGGAACAGAGATAAAAGACAGTGGAATGGGACAATGGTTATGAAACGAATAGAAAAGATTTTTGCCCTATCCTGAATTTTAAAGAATAAGTGTAGGAGAAGTATGTCAAGAGAAGGCAACAAGTAACTGCAAGACTAGGAAGAAGTCCAAGAATTATCCTAGATTTTAAACAATATAAGATCAAGATTAAAGCTAAAGGAAGAAAAAATTCAAAGAAGTTAGAGAATGAAACAGAAGAGCTTTTGTAGTTGTGAGGAAAAAGGAAAAATATGTTCAAGAGGAGAATTTAAGTAAAGAAACATAACATAGGGAAAAAAGTAGTGATCTGAGAAATGTGTGTCAAATTTGATTCAGAAATAATAGCTTTGAGTAGGTGTGAAGGGAAGAGAAAAGATCACAGAGGAAGTAGCAGGGGATACAGAAAACGTATGAGGATGAAAAAAGAGTCAGGAGCTCAAAGAAATATAACAAAGAATTGCAAGGAGGGATATGTTGGGGTAAAAGGCCAGCTGATGTAGGCATGCAAAGAAACCATTCCTCACTCCATTTTTTTTTTTTCTGCTGTTTGCTTATATACACTGAGAACAGTGGGATCTTTCTGCCTTTTCCAGTGCGCTGGTTTGCTTTGCTGGTTTGATAGCCTTACCTATCACTGGAGATTCAGTATGCAGAAACTAGAAGACTATGAGTGTAGATACTCTCAACCATGCATGCTTAGCTAACAGCATAGGAATCAAGCCTAGACAGGCTCTAGCAAATTGAGCAATGCCAGGGAATGTTCCTGAGAGCTGAAGACCACTTTTCTCAATTAAATTGTTAGCATGGATACTGGAAACACTCTGACACAGGTCAGACAGCACCCTCCTAGACAAATCCCAAGTATGGCTTGGGAGTTAGTGTATGCCAAGGGCAGTTCCCAGCAGGCAGTTTGGATGCACTTGCCCCAGTTTGGCAGGTAGGAAAAGTGAAAGCGACTGAGGCAGCCTGTTCTTTGCCAGATATGCTGTAGGCCAGGGAACGTTGCTTAGCACATTTAGTTTACTAGCATGGGTGCAGCCAAAAAGTGCATTGTTTCCTCTCTTTAAAAGAGAGGATGCTGTTATTGCTTAGCTTAGAACAAGGTCAACTTCCTTCAGATAGGAAAAGGTAAAGAGAGAGCTGCTGGAAGAACAGCCCTGAGTCTCTAAAGTGGAAGAGGCAAGATATATGCAGAACAGCAACAGAACCTCCAGGCAATGGTAGACTGTGAAATTAGAAGTGCTTGTATAAATCTTGGGGAGTGGCAGTGGGGAGCAAGGAGCTAAACTGAAGATAGACTTGTATATGCATGTGCTGAAATCATTGCCTGCCACGCTGAAAAGTATTAATGTTGGATTTGTGTAGATGGTAATTTATGGGGTCTTGTCCATGCCTAAACTTATATGCACTAAGGCAGAATATTATTCATAGGAGTGGACAGTGTTAGTTATTTAGCATCTTCTGTAATAGCTAAGCTCGTAAAAGTTCATGCACTGAATTGTGGAGCTGTAGGCAGGACACACAGCCTAGAAGCAACAAGAATCTATGTGAAATGTGCAAATGTTGAACCTGCAAATTGACAGATAATATCATGGAGAGAGCTGGAGGTTAGCTACAACTAGACTTGGAAGCAAGTACACAGCTGTCAGGTCTCTCTTCACCTCCTGTTAGCATTAGTTCATGTCCACAATGTAGTGAAGATGAAAGGTGCTCTTTAAACTTATAATTAATGCATTAGAAATGATTTTGTTTTACTGGCTTATGTCATTTGTGCCTTTGTATCTAGATCCAACCAGACAGCTGAAATAAAATATTGAGTAAAACCAACTTTTACTGTGAATACTGTGTCAATGAATACAGCCTTCTGTTGTGCCAGAAGTGTTCCTCTTCTGTGTTAGTAAGCAGAGTCTTGAGGAGGATTCTGCACTTTTGCAGGACATTGGAGAATTTTAATAACGGAGCACAGCACTGTGATCTTGTCAGATGAAATCATCTGGACTTGTATTCTCCATCTGTTTCCATTCAGGTCAAATGCACATGCTTCCCATTTATTACTGTCTGTCATCTACATGACAGGAGCACCGAGATCCCCACCTGAGATCAGCTTCTGATGATCCTAGATACTGTACAGAGACTCATACTAAGACACAGCCCTTAACTCAGAGAGTTATAGCAAAGTAAAATGACTTCAGGTGGAAGATCAAAAACTACAGTGCAAGTAGATTGAGATGAAATCCTGGCTTCATGTCAGTGAGAGTTTTGTCATTCATTTGCATGTGACCTGGATTTCTTCCCTGGCTGCCTTGGCCAAAACTGTAAGGGAAGTCTGCATTAGAGACAGGAATTGAACTCTGAGTCCCTATCCAGTGACATCACCCTTCCTGACACAGGGTAGGATGATTTAGATGTGCTCTATGCACAGCACTCTCAATGAAATTGATGGAAATTGTGCACATCAAGGGCCTACAGGCTTGGGCCAGTTGTCCCTCATACATCCTTTCTATTAATCTCTTGGTAGAACCTCTGAGTTCTGACTATGAGAGATGAGTAAACTCAGCAGGTTCACAAAGAAGGCACATACGAACCTTTTTCAGTCTGAGTGTGAGCTTAGGATTAGAAAGAATCCAAAACCTCAAAAGGAAATTCAGCTAAAATGATCAGCTTTTGCATGGTTTGGGGTCAAAACCTAGTGAAAACAACACTTCAGTTGGTTTCTATATAAAAAAAAAAACAAACATGAAACCAGGTTTATAGGAAACCACCTCAAATTTTCTTACTGCACAGCCAGGTTAGGAAAGAAGGTATGGAAAACTGAGTAATATTGCTCAAGTTCCAGGTTGATGGCAAAGGTTCAAAATATTTTAAACCTGCTTCACTCTAGGTCCATTTTATTTCTAAAGCTTGGCGTAAACCCAGCAGCTGCCTAAAATGGTATGGTACCAAGATAATTACCAGACATTTGTAGTCTCCTGGTTTCTTTTTGGCATTTACCATTAAAACACCTTTCTCAGGGAGTCAGGTTGATCCTGTCAGAAAACTCATGTCTTCCAGTGTTTCTTGGAACTTTATTCTCAGGACTCTTAATTCCAGACAGGTCCACTCCTGTAAAGGAGGTGAAACACTAAGGTCTAAATTAAATATAGTTTGAGAGTTCTCCTTAATGACAGGCCACCAACCCATTCCTGTGAAACGACAAGGCTGTAGATACTCAGCAAAGCAGTTATTTTGGCAGAGCTAGTGCTCATGAAGCCTTATTCTTGCAACAGTTGACAACTGTCAGCTTTACCTTCAGTATTCTAAAAGGCCCTTATTTTCTTTGTAGAATGTGAGATAATAATCCTTCATGTGGACTAAAAATGCATTTGCTGAAATTTCAGTGTTAGATAAAGATCTGCAGCCAATGATATATCTGCATTTTGAGCACAAAAGAGCAAACTTTCCTCTTAAGAGAAAAGGGTCCTTGTTCAAATTTCAATGAAAATATGAGCACTACTTCATAGAACACATTTATTCTGCTTAAGTCCAAACCAGGTAATCACTAACTTGTAGTTAAGCCATGTGAAAAAAATAGCTGCCATTTCAACAGTCTATCATCTTGGGAAAGTCTAATTGTGACACCTTAATGAAGCAGTCAGAAAAGTAAGGATTTGAATTCCCTGAATGGGATTAAAAGCTCTTTTCTATAAGAAAAGTTGGATGCACAGACATGTTTGAAGAACTTGGTGTAGAGGTTCTAGTACTTCCTGTCCTCATGCTGCCTGTTATCCATAATGATTTAAGAAAAGTTACTCATTATGGCATTTAAGCAATGCTCTTATCATAAATGTGAATTGGGGTAGTATCATTAGTTCAGGAATAAAGCAGAAAAGCACATAACAGGAAGATGAAAAAAAAAAACTTCTGCATAAGGTAGGACATTTGTTACTTTTTGTGTGTATTTTTAATAGCCTTCTGGTTGCCTTTAGTCTTCTCTGAACCAAACCCAAGGTTTTCCCAGCAAAATCAATACTGCATTTTCTGTTTTAATGAATTCAAAGACTGCTAAATCTAGCAGTAGCAGTCATACTATAGGAATACCATTCTTTCAGCTAGTCTCTTTTATAAAGATGGGAAATTTTATTCATACTTGAAAAAACTTGGCAGTCAGGTGAAGTTCCCAATGACTGGAAAAAGGGAAACGTAACCCCCATTTTCAAGAAGGGGAAAATGGATGAGATGAGGAACTACAGATCAGTCAGCCTCAACTCCGTGCCTGGCAAAATCGTGGAGCAGACTCTCCTGGAAGGCATGCTAAGGCACATGAAAAACAAAGGGGGTGCTTGGTGACAGCCAGCATGGCTTCACTAAGGGGAAATACTGCCTGACCAATCTGGTGGCCTTCTATGATGGGGCTGCGGAACTAATGGACAGGGGTAGAGCAGTTGATGTCATCTACCTGGATTTTTGCAAAGCGTTTGACACTGTCTCACGTGACATCCTTACCTCTAAGTTGGAGAGACATCAATTTGATAGGTGGATCACTTGATGGATAAAGAGCTGTCTGGATGGCCACACACAAAGGGTTGTGCTCAACGGCTCAGTGTCCAGCTGGAGATCAGTAATGAGTGGTGTCCCTCAGGGATTGGTGTTGGGACAAGTCTTGTTCAACATCTTCATTGGTGACATGGAAAGTGGGATTGAGTGCACCCTCAGCAAGTTTGCTGATGACACCAAGCTGTGTGGTTTGGTTGAAATGGTGGAAGGAAGGAATGTCATCCAGAGGGACCTTGACACGCCTGTGAGGTGGACTGATGCCAACCTGATGAAATTTAACCATGCCAATTGCAGGGTCCTACACCTGGGTCGGAAGAATCCCAGGCACAGCTACAGGTTGGGCAGAGTTGAGATTCAGAGCAGCCCTGTGGAGAAGGACTTGGAGGTGTTGGTTGATGGAAAAAAATGAACATGGGCCAGCAGTGTGCTCTTGCAGCCCAGAAAGCCAACTGTATCCTGGGCTGCAGCAAAAGGAGTGTGACCAGCAGAATGAGGGAGGTGATCCTGCCCCTCTAGTCAGCTCTTGTGAGACCTCACTTGGAGTATTGCGTGCAGTTCTGGTGTCCTCAACATAAAAAGGACATGGCACTGCTGGAACAAGTCCAGAGGAGGGCCATGAGGATGATCAGGAAATTGGAGCACCTCCTGTTTGAAGATAGGATGAGAAAGTTGGGGCTGCTCAGCTTGGAGAAGAGAAGGCTGCTTGGGGACCTCATAGCAGCCTTCCAATATCTGAAGGGGGCCTATAGGGATGCTGGGGAT